>JAKCPI010012818.1:0-24048 GCA_023213315.1 Euborellia annulipes | reverse complement strand
ATTCAATAGTTACTAATATACTTATAATTGATGACTGTACTGATGAAGAGAGAACAACTTGTCCTGGAAACGTTGACTGCAAAAAAAAAAATTTATTTATTTAATTCTTTTTGACTGTTTCCCTCGACTTTATTTTTTGGAATTATTTGGAGGCCATCATTTTCTGAATATGACACGAGTTCTCGTCCACTTGTGTAGAATAAAATTTGGTCAAATTATTGCCGACAAGAGAAAAATATTTTCCTAATTTTTCTCTTCCCTACCCCTTGATAAAATGTTCTGGTAAATTTTCTAACGAATTGCAAAATTAATATTCAAAAAAAAAGTAATTTCATAGCTAACAATTAAATGAAATTTACTCGGTTGAGTTATGCCTTTAAACTTAGGGAAGAATTAAAATGATTAAAAAAAAAAAAAGAATATTTATATTAAATCAAGAAAGTACAACATTTAATTAAATTTTTCCCTCGCCACTTGATTATTTAATTTTACATATGAGTCTTTCTATCTTTAAATTTTTTCTTCATTATTTAAAAGGGAGTTAAAGCAAGTACCCTACTTGGACTTTGGAAATCCTTTTACAACATTCGCCAATAAATCAAAAGGATGTCCTATTTTAGTTTGCCAGATAGTTTTAATCCCGACCGTGATCTTGTGAAAAGAGATTGTAGGAACAAAGCAAAAAAAAGACAAGAGGGAAGAGAAAAAAAGGATTTGGGAATGGGAAGGGCGGAGCCCCTCACTTCGACAAACCCCTATAAAGATAAACATTTTAAGCAAATAAGAATGCCCTAGTGACCGGGACACTTTTCAGGGTTGTTTGGTTCAATGTTGTTGTTTTTTGAACAGCTTTTAATGCAATGCAGAACTCGTCTAGCGTGTCTCTGCAGAGAATGAATTATTTTTGCGGTGTTTGAATTCGCATCTCCGCCCTCACATAGATAAAGATAAAAGCGGGGATCGAATACTTTATCTTCTTCTTCTTTCTTTAATACAATAAAACAATTTTAGCAAAATAAATAAAACTTCCAAAGATTTTTTTTTAATTTAAAATTTGTCACATACAATTTTACTTTCCTGAACTCTAAAGGTGGCTACACACGTAACTGGAAATTTGACAAGCATGTGCAATTTTTTTGTACCAGTATGCAAATATCCTTCGGCACCATGGGTGTAGGTGAGTATTTCTTGTTATCTTCAAATAAATAACCTTCTAGTTTGACATTTTTATTTTAATTGTTGCTTGCACAAGCATGCTTGTAATAAAAATGTCAAACTCGGAAGGTTATTTATTCGAAGATAATAAGAAATACTCACTTGCTTTAAACAGAGACACAATAAATATTAATATTTAAATTGAAATTGTTAAATGAATTAATATATATTAAATAAATATCAAATGTCAAAACGTCTCTCTAAAATGGCGGAGAGTTTTGCTTGCACAAATATGGCGACGGGAATGATTCTTTTGTTAGGACTCGAGGGTTTTTAGGCCTTTAATTCGAAGGCTTTACTTCTCTATATAAAAAATAGCTATGTCACAATCTGGACGGACCTGATCTGCCCTCCCTGGACGACCATGATCTGACCATGCCCCCCTCTAGATTTGATCCTGGGTACGCCCATGCTTGTTCGTATACCAAAAGTCGCGGGTTCGGACCCCAGGCAGTCCGATGATTTTATTTAAGCCAAATGGCTTAAATAAGAATGCTTGGACTCCCAATAGGTCTATATATATTAATTAATAACGGATATCGTCAAAATCTTATATGGCCTGAGTTGCCGAAAAGACTGAGTGAATGTGTGTGTGAGTGTGAATGAGAAAAAAGTGTGAGTGTTTAAAAAAAAAACCTTGCCTTTGACTCTTTCTATATTTCTTTTTTTTTGGGATTCAGAGGTGGGATTTTGGCTCTGATCTGGGCGTGATTTCATCATTAGAAATTATAAAAAATATTATTTAAAATATATTTTATTGGGAAGGGTGGGGGGGGAGATAATGGCCCTAAATATTTTCTGACTACGGACGGCACTGAGTCTAATTGTATTTTTTTTTTTTTTTTTTAATACACTTTAAAAGCAGATATTCATATTCTCTTTGGCCTATAAATATTTGTAACATGAAAAGAAACAAAGATATAGTAAAGAAACAAACGCAAAATACATATGGAGTAATAAAAACTTCTAAATCTATGTAAATATGATTCCCTTTTTGTTCTTTTAGTTTGTTTGTTACCAAAGAGCCCCTCGTTATTTATGCACTGTTTAATATTAAGTAAGAAAGAGGAAGGGAAGGATATAAGTTTGCAAGGTAGGAAAAATTTATTGGCTTATAAAATTACTTCACAAAGGTTTACCTTTAGTTTAGGGAAAGGCTTTTAATTAGTTGGTTAGATTGGTCAACAACTAAAACTTAAAAGTTCAAGGTGAGAAGAGCTTTTCTCTTCTCAGCATTTATATTAAGAGGGAAGTGAATTAATTGGACCAAACTAATAACGCATGAAAAAAAAAAATAAAATAACGAGTAAGGTTCAAGGAGAAACTAATTATTTTTAAATTTAATTATTAAATATTATTACAAACAACTTTCATTATTTCTACAGTAATTAGAAAAGGGTGTGAGGTGATTTAACTTGAGGGCGGATCATATAATAAAATTTGATAAATTGATATTGTACAAACCTCTTTGTTAAATTCAATCCTCGCTCGAAAAATCCAAGAGATCCATTAAAAACAATATACCCAGTGTACCAGAAAGTCTACTCGTTTTTTTATAATTTTCAAAAATACAGAATATTTTATTTATTCAATTGGCCATTTGATTTCTACACATCTTACCCAACTTTCAGGCAATTCATGGATGCCATCCCCATGTCTTTTGAGCAAAACTATTTGTCGAGCCATTTTCTAACTTCTTCGAAATTGGCTGCTCTAAAAGCACATGTCCCATTGATAGTCGGAAAGAGCAAGGTCTGGAGAGAACGGCGGGTGCGATATGTGTTCGATGCGACACATCGAAATTCTTTTAACGCTTCCTTTACTGGTTTTACTGTTTGAGACGGCGCATTTTCGTGCAATCAATTGATGTCCATCTTTCCATCTTTTAGATTTTTCCCATTGCTCATAATCGGTCGCTAAACATTTCTTTGGACACATTTAATGCTCTTGTTTTTGAGTTTGGTTAACTTCATTCAAATAACGCCTGCAATTTCTCATCTTGAAACTTTTTCGGTCTACCAGAATGTTCTTTGTCTTACACATAAAAAGAGCATGGTCACCAAGTGTTTCTACCAGCGGCTTTTACTTTTGATTAAATGAGAAAAGTAAAGTGCTGCTAAATATAAAATTGATGGCTTGAAGCCTATTGTTAGTAGAATAAAATGACATAGGTGTCAAATAGTAGTATT
Organism: Euborellia annulipes; assembly: GCA_023213315.1. NCBI lineage: Eukaryota > Metazoa > Arthropoda > Insecta > Dermaptera > Anisolabididae > Euborellia > Euborellia annulipes. Next base: position 20,644 of record JAKCPI010012818.1, on the reverse strand, counting down.
GCGCAGTAGACCCTAGCAACATCTTTCAGAAAAACCAGTAATGACTTTCCCTGGTAAGTCTAGATCCTCTAAGTTCACATTACCTAAAATAGTATATAACTTAAGTAGGTGATGTGTGTTTGTAATTTTTTAAAAATTGTTACTATATATTTTAAAATTTATGTACCAATTTCAAAATGAAAATTGTCTGATTAATGATCCATTTTATTAAATTAAGGATCGATCGAATATGATTACTTTTTAATATTGTGCGTTGACTTGTTTTAAGTAAAGATAATATGTGAGCCTCTAGTCTTAAATGCATCACAATTTTCTATAATATTTAAATTAAATTTGTATACCAGATATCTCAGATATTATTAAGAAACTCAACCCAATGAAAGTGAAATAAAGCTAAATATTTATTACTAATTGGATGATACGCAAGCAAGGGGGGTCCAGGGGCGAAATTCCATCTTTTTTAAACAAAGATAGTTAATATTTTGTCGCCTTTTACCTCTCTTGTGAGGTTGCAGCCCTAGCAGGCGTCTAGAATTGTGACGCACTTCTAATCATGCTTGTTAGATGGCGCGCAGTATTTTAAGATCTTTTCGAGTCAATGAAATTTTAATTTGATTAGTATTTATTGGATCTATATAATTTAAGAGATAACCTGCTTCTTTGATTAACTCGCCGGAAGTTATCTTTAACCTATTAAGAAAATAAATCCGAAAGATGAAATAATAATACATTTTAAAATTGTTTAAATTATCATAACATAACAAAAAATTATAAATTTCAAAATTTTTGGAAAAAAACGTATTAAGTAAAAGAACTACTTCTTCTGGTTGACGGATTTACTCTAAAAGTTGATAAAGATCTATTTTTTTTTAAACATATAACTAGGGCTCGGATTTATAGGCACTAAAAATCTTTAAAATAGGCAGGCAACTAAGCACTAAAAATTATTAAAATAGGCACTTAAAAAGGCATTTATTGTAAAAATAGGCACTTAAAAGGGCACTTAAAAGGCATTATTTAAGAAATAATATAAAAAATTTAAAAAATTGATGTCTTATTTTTGGTAATCTGGTGTGACTGGTCCCATAGAACACAATTTTTTCTTAATTTTGGTAATTTAAAGGCGCATTCTTGTTTGCCAGAATATAAATACAAATCAAATTTTTAAGTACTAATTTTTAAAATTTTACATTAAAAAGTAACTTCTTTTTTCGAAAAAAAGTATTTTTTTTTTTCAAATCTCGGGAGGGGGGGGGGGAGTAATTAACTCCTTTACCCCCTCCCCCCTTGAAATATTTTCTTGATAATTCAAAAAAATTTTAAATTTAGGCTATGTATGCTCGTAAAAAATTGAAATTGGCTATTTGAACTTAAAATAGGCACTAAAAAAAGGCATTTATAGATGAAATAGGCACCAAAACCCGAATCGGCCAAAATAGGCAATATAGGCACTAACAAATGCCTCTTCTTTTATTCAGAATTTCATGAAACGTATACATATCACATTGGCCTAAATTTTAAGCCATAAATTAAAAAGAAAGGCAAATAGGGCGAAATCCGAGCCCTACATATAACCAAGTATTTATCAATTTAAATAAGCGAAAAAATGTAGGCACCGCCGGGAGTCTTACTAGGTCTGTCGATTTACGCTCAAGCATGCCCTACTACTGGACCACAGTACCGCACTCACTTATTTAAATTATGATAGATCTCTAATTTCAATTCGACTCCAGGCAGTGCCTTCCACTCGCTTTATTTATTTAAATTGATAAATACTTGGTTATGTGTTTTTCATAATTACTTCATGGACCAACACATGATACCTGCTTTATATAATTCTTTATCTATTTTTTTTTTTTATTCATTTGCACCCTGTTTCCCCCCAAAAATCAAATTAGCATGAAATTAATTATTATACATAATTGCACTTGGGAATTTGTTCTTTTTGTTATTTTTAAAATTATTTATAATTTAAATTCTATTATAAATAAAAGTTAATTAAATTAATTTCCGAATGTAATAACGCAACCCACATGAGAATGGATATAAAGGGTAAAACAAACGAACACATCTATTATTCTCATTATTTTTTTTTTTTCTATGCTAAAATATCAAAGTTTCAGTAATACTAGAGGAGAGGGATCCAGATGTGGACACTTAACATTTCATTATATGCTTAGGTTTTTTTTATTAATTAAATTAAAATTAGGCTATAAGGGGGAGGAGGATAAAAAAAACCTTTATTACCATTTCATTTTACTTTCTCTTACCTCTTTATATGTTAATATGTATAGAGAGAAAGTATTAGATTCATATCAAAGAAATTCGATGTCCATTTTGATGGATATACACGTTTTGAGGTCCCCTGAATCTAAAAAAGTGGTTTTCATAACATGGTCTGCGGTAGTCTGGGTGTGTGTGTCTGTCTGTGCAAACAAAATATCTCAAGAACGAACAGCTATAAAGTTGAAATTTTATATTTAAGGTAAGCATCCCCTGGGACGTGACACGAAGCTTTTGAGCCCAAAATCAGCCAAAGAGTACTAGTACTTTACTGATGTATTTTTTCAGTTATTTTTTTCGTTTTTCTCAAAATTCGCTCCAACGATTTTGATTAAATTTCAAAAATCAATTATTTTTTAGATGCTGTGTGAATGTGAGTGTGAGGGGAGAAAAAAAAGTGTGAGTGTTTTAAAAAGTAAAAAAAGTGTTGTAATTCAAAAACATCGCCTAATAATAAATAATAAATGCAAAAAAGAAAAATAAAAAATAAAAAATAATAATAATAAATGCCACTATTTGTTTTACTTGGCCTTCAAATTAAAATAAATTTTGAATTATTATAATGTTCAGTATTTCGAGCAGGGGCGTAGTTTTAAAAACTAATATATGTTTTTGCAATTTTTTTAGATTCATTATATTTTATTTTTAACTTAATTAAATGGTCGTCAGAAAAACCATTTGGCCAATGGCAAAGTGTGTTTCAGATATAGGAACCCAAGAAAAAAACAATTTTTTTTAATCGGGGCATAAATCTGAACTTATTCTCCGAGATCCTTATGCACTGTTACAAATTGTAAATGTGACCAGTGACTCTGATCTCGGTAGATTCATTATATTAATTTAATATTTTTTATTTAAATAAATAATTAATAATCTATCTAGGCCTATATTTTAATTGCATACCCCCTCTCGTCCTAACGAGTGATTGCCCCCCCCCCCCACTAACGCCTCTGATTTCGAGGGCAAGCCTATTAAAAGATCGCCTATCAAGACCGCTTGACTGATTTCCTTTATTTTTTTTTTTCAAGTTTTTAGATTGGATTAGTTTTTTGATCTTTTTTTATGTGGGCACACTTTTCTTTTAAATTGAAATCATTGAACAAATTTCTCTCGAATTTTTTATGTCATTTTCAAGTTGTCAAATCCATTTATTTGCTCTTCATTCAGCTAATTTAATTTTAAAAAAATTTAATCTAGTAAAATATTAATATAAATATATCTCATAGCAAATTATGAACATCAATATTTTTGCTTGGCTTTTTTTTATTTCAAAAGTAATTTCATAGATTTATTTTCTCATAAATAAATATATATATATTTTGGATAAAATCCTTTTTTAAATTTTTAATTTAGAATAATTTTCAATATCATTTTCAATGTATTAAAAGTATTAATTTCATTTTCGGTATTTAATTCTCCATCCCCGTTTCTATCATATATCAAAGATATTATATATCAAATAAAAAATATGATCAAAAAAAATATTTTTTCTAATCTTAATAAGTTATAGGCCTTTTAACATTATTAAAAATGCAAAATTAGTTTTATTTATTTATTTATTTTCATTTACTCACATTCATTTATATGCACTATAAGTAAATTGAATTCTAATGTCGAATAATTTCTGATATAGAGAATGATTGATTCCTCTCAATTATTTCAAACGCTTTTTTATTTTTTAAATGAAATTTAACTGAATAAAATGAGTTTAAAATTTATTTAAACAGCCCATAAAATACTTTCAGACTATTATCAGTGGCGTCATTTGGGGGGGGGGGGGGCAGGGGGGGCATTTGCCCCCTCTAAGGGCTCTGATTTTTATAAAATTTTATATTATTCTAAATAAAATACTCCAAAATACATCTACGAGTATACAAATTGTACAAAATTAAACAATTAATTAAATTAAAAATGTTTTGGCCAAATTTGAGTACCCGTTTGTAAGTAAATTTTAAGAAAAAAAAAATTTTGCCCCCCCCAAGAAAAAATTTGCCCCCCCCCAAGAAAAAGTTGAAATGACGCCACTGACTATTATTAGGTTAGAGGGAGATCTCTTTTTTTAACAATTAATTTATTAGCGTAAGAGATTAACTTTTTATTAAATAAAATTGTTGGAAATTTAATAGAAAAGACCTTTAAGGCTTTGCTTGAACGAAAAACCGTCTCAGAGATTTTCCAGCTATGCATGCATGGATGAATGATCCCCAGTGGCAAATTTACAAACTGGATGGCTTCTTGTTTAAAATTAAAATTAATATTTCATTTAATGGGAGAAAAAAAAATAAGAAAGAGATCTGAGATTCTAAGAAATAAATTGAAATAATTTAATTATAACTACGTATTAATATTAGAGCGAAAGTTGGAAACAGGTGACTTCTATACTGGCTATATTATTATTATTATTTGAAAGAGATAAGAGAATACAATATAACGCCAACTTTATTAATTAAGCAAATTTTTTAAATAAAAATTTTGATTATTTATAGCCAATCGAAATGAGTGTCGCCTCTACAGATAAACTGTATGTCTATACTTTGTTAATCAAATAAATAATAGATGATACATCTCACTTTCTCTCACGTTATAGCACCTTTTGAAGTCCTCGGCACCCCAAAGGTGCGTTGGGAATAACATTACACACTAAGGACCGAAACGAAATATTTTTTTCTGCGCTCCTGAAAATTTTTATTGCTTACGTTAAAATCTTTTGACCTTTTTTTTAGTAAAACTTTATTTTTTTCCGCCTCTTTATTTATTTTTATTTTTTAGTTTATCTAAATACATCGCGGCATACCTTAGCCCAGCGTTTTCCAAACTGTGAGGCGCGCCTCCCTAGGGAGGCGCGGACTAGTCTAAGGGGAGGCGCGAATATTGGCCACCAAGATCAATTTTCTAAATGATTGCTAGTTTTATAAATCAAATAATAATATTTAGAAGATTCTGGGCTATTTGGATACCAAATGGCTTAAATAAAAATGCCTGGACCCCAATAGATATATTAAACATTCGAGTATCGTTTAAAGTCTTAAATGGCCTAATTTTAAATGAGAAAAAAGTGTAAGTGTTAATAAAAAAAAAAAAGATTGGATTAGGGGTTGAAAAATTGAAAAAAAAAAATGTTTTTTAAATTTATTTTAGTTAAATCGAAGCCAAATAAATAGAAAACATTCAAAAAATAGCGTTGATTATTATTTTGATTAGGGGGGGGGGGGGGGGTAAGGGTTGATTATTTAAGAAAGGCCTTGGAATATTTTAAATAACTTGTTGACATTTTTTTCCAGCTCTAAATATAGTTAGATTAGAACAAAATATATTTTTTTTACTTTTAATAAAAAGGGAATTGTTATTTTCATCTGTTTTATTCCTATACAAACAGAGAGAGACAAGTCTCTCTCTCGTTCAGTCTAGTCGAGAGCGTTGCCGGGCGGCAGGCGCTGCTATCTTTTTTGTGTTTAAAGTGAATCAAAGTGAATAATTAATATAGTGTAACCCACCCTGACCACACCGTCAGCCAGCACACCCTCTTGAGTGTCTTACTAAAGGTAATTATTATGCATTTTATCCAGGGCCGCAGCAAGGAAAACTTGCGCCCGGGGCCAAGATTATAATTTGCGCCCCCCCCCCCCAAAAAAAAAAAAAAAAAATTATAGAATTTTTTTATTCTATGCTTTAAGAGAAAATATATTTTTTTTTATTCATTAAATTATTGTCTTATATAAAAATAATTACAAATTTATTTGCCATTTCATAACTTTGCCCTCAAGCTGATTGGAGAGGGGGGCAAGCCAAGGGGGATGCATTCACCCACCCTCGACCCCTGTAGCGCCTCATATATATAATATTCATATACATATAATATTCATAGTATCAAAAAAATGATTATAACAAACTATATAATATACAAATTAACTAATATACCGGAATCATGTGGCGTAACCACATTGAATGGCAACCCCTCCTCCGCAGATGCAAGAAAGGCCCCTCCGCCCAAAATAAATATTTGTCACTATAGAATTTCAAACTAGGCCAGTCAATAAAGACAAAAAAAGGCCTTAAATCGCAAAACGTAAAGTATTCCTGCATTTTTGGTATGTTATTTAGACCCCTTGGGGGAGTGCGAAACCACATTTTGCAATCAAAAAAAAAGTTGTGCTTCCCGCGTAGTACGAGAAAAACTGCTCAATTTTCGCACTTTTTTCAGTTTTTGCAGTTTAATTCAAAAACTATGGGCTTTTTGACATTAGTTGCTTATAGCATTTTTAAACTATATTAAATTTGAAACAATCCAAGCCAACTTGCAGCTCCGTATCTCTAATAGTTTTTGAGATATGATGATTGAAATATGTACAAGATTTTCACAAATATTACAATTTTCAGTTTTGCTTAAGTTTAAAGCCGAATATCGGCTTAACCGCTCAAGATTAGAGAAAAAATTGTAATAAATTGAGTTTTATCACATTGAATTACCTTTCATTTAAGCGCAGTACGGGGTCAGTAACCCTTGTAGTTTTCTTGTAATCGTAAAAAAACAAAAATTGCAGTAATAGTTCAGTCAAATTTCACATTAAATTCGCAAACGCGAAGTAACACTGCATTTTTGGTATGTTATTTGGACCCCTTAGGAGAGTGTGAAACCACATTTTGCAATCAAAAAAAGTTGTGCTACCTGCGTAATACGAGAAAAACTTCAAAATTTTCGGACATTTTTCAGTTTTTTCAGTTTAATTCAAAAAATATGGGCTTTTGACATTAGTTGTTATCATCATTTTTAAAGTGCATTAAATTTCAAACAATTGAAGCCAAACCACAGCTTCGTAAGTTTAATAGTTTTTGAGATATGATGCAATTTCATGTAGGGCTATTTAAAACTTGTATTATTGGAATTTTTGTTTTTTAAGTTTATAGGAGAACTAGAAGAGCTAATGACCCCGTTTTGTGCTTAAATGAAAGGTAATTAAATGTGCTAAAACTCAATTTATCACAACTTTTCTCTTAGTATCTACCGTTATGTCGATATTCGGCTTTAAACAGAACAGAAATGTTACAATTTTCAATTTTATTCATGTTTAAAGCCGAATGCCGAAAATGTGAAATTTGACTGGACTATTAGTGCAATTTTTGTTTTTTTACGATTACAAGAAAACTACAAGGGTTACTGACCCCGTACTGCGCTTAAATGAAAAGTAATTAAATGTGCTAAAACTCAATTTATCACAACTCTTCTCTAATCTTGAGCGGTTAAGCCGATATTCGGCTTTAAACATAAGCAAAACTGAAAATTGTAACATTTGTGAAAATCTTGTACATTTTTCAATCATCATATCTCAAAAACTATTAGAGATACGGAGCTGCAAGTTGGCTTGAATTGTTTCAAATTTAATATACTTTAAAAATGCTATAAGCAACTAATGTCAAAAAGCCCATAGTTTTTTAATTAAACTGCAAAAAACTGAAAAAGTGCGAAAAGTACGCAGTTTTTCTCGTACTACGCGGGAAGCACAACTTTTTTTTGATTGCAAAATGTGGTTTCGCACTCCCCCCAAGGGGTCTAAATAACATACCAAAAATGCAGGAATACTTTACGTTTTGCGATTTAAATGTCGATATTGACTGGCCTAAACATTTTAAATCTATATGTGAGCATGCATATGAAAAGGTACCAAATCTATATCGGGGTCAAAATTGAGTTTTTATGCTTTCTGAACAGAACACATCCTGCTGAGCAAGCCGGTGTTTTAGAATTTATTTAATCATTTTTTGTTTGGAAAATATGAAATTTTAAAATTTTGGTTATGAAAAACCTAGTGTTGAGAAAAAATGAGTTTAAAGTTTGTTTTTTCAATTTTTTTTATAAAAAATACATAGATTTTGATGAATCGAATATTTCATCATATAAGATGAAGAACTAGAGAATCGGAATCCGTAGGCCTAATAAAAAAATCTGGTGTGACTGTCGCAGAGCACACAATTTTCCCTTACCTTCGGTAATCAAAAGTTGTGTTTTGTGCTAGTCATACCAGATTTTTCGTGTCGACATATATTTAGTTTCCGCCAATATATTAGAATTTATAAGTATGGGAAAATATTTATATTTTAAACCGAAAACTAGACAATATTTTTTTGTATCTTCCTATAAGCTTGAGATTACTTGTCGATATTATTAGCAGATGGTACGCTGTAGGGGTTAATAAAAGACAAATTTATCGTTTGGCTTTTATTCAGGGAAACTTAATTTATATATATATAAATATATATGTTTTTTCCAACAATCTACTGTCAACACTCTGCTGTAATTCCTTCTGTTGTGATGTTGCGATAAGAACAAAATTGTATTTTAATTTTTATTTTCAGGCCTAGAAAATGATTTCCTTTGAAACCGAAACCAATAGATAATGCGCGCATTGGTCGGCCAAATTAAGTTTCCCTGCATAAAAGTCAAACGATAAATTTGTCTTTTATTAACCCCTACAGCGTACCATCTGCTAATAATATCGACAAGTAATCTCAAGCTTAAAGGAAGATATTTATATTTTGTTACCATGGCAACCATTTCTCCTATCTTTCCTATGAAGTATAGTCAGGGATGGGCGTTAATCAGTTACATGTATTTGAAATACAAGATACCAAATACAATATTAATTGGTATTTTGTAACTCGTTACAGAATTGGCAAAGTAATTGCTATCTTGTATTTCGTTACATTTTTTAGTAATTGGTATCTGAAATTCGAGATACCAAATACTTTTTTTTTTTTTTTAATTTGCCGCAGTGTAAAAAGTCTTGCAGAGGGTGCTGAAATCGTTTTAATTTATTTAATATTACTGTATGTAATCGTCGTGTGGGTTCTCTGCTCTGAATCTTAGTAAAAACCAGTAAAGAGAAGTCAATCAAAACGCCAAATTTTCACTCTTCGTTAAAAAACTTTTTGCTTTCTTCTTTCAACCAGCTCTCAACTTCTTCTGCCCCAGTTGAAAGATTGTTTTCATTTGCGGGTTTATTCATTCTCCATCAAGTTCCAGATTATCCGACAAAACTTTTGAAAACTTGGTTTTTTGAAACCTTTTCATATTTTTATAAATAAATTTTTTTTAGTGTCATGAATAATTTTATTGTTTTCGATTTTCCAAAGGTATTCTCCAATATAAGTTTAGCTGCCACTTTCCTAAACTAAATTTATTTAGGGTTCCAGATAGAGCCCTGCACTGGCCGATTTTTTTTTTGGCCCGGACCGGTCCGTGTCCGTATTTTTTTTGACTTCCCGCCCGTACCCGGCCCGTAATTTTTTACCATTCTTCAGGCCCGCCCGGAATTTTTTCAAACCCGCCCATTCCCGCCCGAGATTTAGTGAATGAATGAACGAATGTCTAGTAATTTTTAAATAAAATTTCATTTGCATGCCCGTCCGCCCGAACCCGTTTATTTAGACTTGCTACCCTCCCGTATCCGCCCGTAATTTTTTTCATGGCCTCCAAAGCCCGCGGGCCGGGCGGGTAACGGGCCTACGGGCCAACCCGTACCCGTGCAGGGCTCTAGTTCCAGAATTACCCCTCCAAAAAGTATTTTAAAACCAAGGAAAAATTTGTTTGTAATTGGTATTTTCAATGTATTTGAAATACGTAATTGGTATCTTGTATCTCGTTACACAAACCCGTGAATAATTGGTATCTTGTATTTCGTTACAAAAATCTGAAGTAATTGGTATTTTGTATCTCGTTACTCAAAATCGAGTAACTTGCCCATCCCTGAGTATAGTGGGCGCCACAAGTGCCTGATCTACTCGAAAGTGGAGCTTTGTGCTTAGGCAACTAAAAGGGTTGGTTTTATAAAATTTTATTTTAAAAGTAGCTTTCCTCCTTCAGTTGCATTAAAAAAAAATGATTTATTTAATTTAAAAATATTGGTTTGGTTGACTAAGCTCAAGGCTCCACTCTCTAGCAGATCAGGCACTTGTGGCGCCCACTGTACAAGAGTAAAGTGGTCTTCAGAAGATTTCAATGGCAAAATGAAAATATACATTTGAAAGAGAATCTAAAATTTTTTCAATTTTAATCAAAATCGTTAGAGCAAATTTTGAGAAAATAGAAAAAAAAGTGCATCAGAAAAGTACTAGTACTCTTTGGCCGATTTTGTTCAAAAGCTTCGTGCCACGTCCTAAGGGGGTAGCAAACTTAAATATAAAATTTCATCTTCCTAGCTCTTTTGGATCTTGAGATATTTTGTTAACATACACACACACACAGACAGACCATGTCGCGAAAACCACTTTGCATAGCAACAGAACAAAATCAAAACAAATAAACAAACGCGTTGCATTATTTCTTTGAATAATGAGTGGGCAAAGTTGTGCGCTCGGCTTAGTCCGACCCTTTATTTTAACTTTAGACCCCCTTAAAAAATTTTTACCATCCCTGAATGTAAAAATCGTGTATTTACGATATTCTGAAGTTCTTTAACTTTACAAATATATATCATTCATTCGTGCAATTATTAACCCGAAGGCGAGCATTTAGAAGTTAAGCTCTATTTACAAGTTAGATATATGATAGCGCTGAATCCTGACTTCGATAACTGTTTTGTTTATATATTTTCAAAAATGAATGATTTTTGGAAACCCAAAGAACTATAAAATATAGTAAATTATATGTTTTTTTATTCAGGATTCAGAAAATTGTATTAGGGAAGTCCAAAATTTAAAAAAAAACTGTAGAAACTCAATTTTTCGAAACTTTAAGTCGTTTGAGGCACGTCTAAATCACCTCTGATTTTACTGAAACTGGAATATTATGTGTTTTAACTATCTTCATATTGTTAAGGGGTGACGTCTTAAAAAAATTTAGAAAATTCAAAATTAGAACCACTTTAAAGCAAATTTTCCAATAAAATGTATTTTTCTCTATATCTCTAAAACTGTGCATTTATATATTTATTATTATTCTCCCGGGTTGCAGCGCCCTTTGGCCAACCGCGCCCCCCCCAGGCATCGGGTCAGGGGGGGTTATTTACGCGAATGCCCGGAATTAATATAAAAGAATTTCGTAATCTCCTATTTATGCATGCTAGTGGCGGCTTCTCACTTTAATGAATTTTAATAAATTCAAAAAAAAAATATTTGTCAAATTCCAAAAATTTAAAATTTAAATGCTGATATATTTTCATTGTTTTAAAAAAAAATTTAACAAATAAATTTTATTCAAATATTATTGATTCAATAAATAACACATCTCTACTTACAGCAAAAATACCGACCCCCAAATTAGGGCACCCCTGGACAAATTCCAATGCCCACCCCCTCCCTAGAGCGGGCGCTGTTGCCATTACAAAATCTGGTGTGACTGGCGCACAGCACACAACTTTCTCTTACCTTCGGTAATCGAAAGTTGTGTTCTGTGCTTGTCACACCAGATTTTTCGTGTCGACATGTATTTAGTTTCCGACAGTACGGTACATTCGATTTTCAAGATGTAAAATTTATAAGTATGACAAAATATTTATATTTTGTTACCATGGCAACCATTTCTCCTATCTTTTCTATGGAGTACAAGAGTAAAGTGGTCTTCAGAAGATTTCAATCACAAAATGAGAATATACATTTTAAAGAGAATCTAAAAAATAATTGATTTTTGAATTTTAAAAAAAATCGTTGGAGCAAATTTTGAGAAAATCGAAAAAAACTGAAAAAGTGCATCAGTAAAGTACTAGTACTCTTTGGTCGATTTTGGTCAAAAGCTTCGTGTCAGGTCCCATGGGGGTGCCTAACTTAAATATAAAATTTCAACCTCCTAACTCTTTTTCGTTCTTGAGATATTTTGTTCACAGACACACACACACAGACACACAGACAGACCATGTCGCGAAAACCACTTTTTTGGATTCAGGGGACCTCAAAACGTGAAGATCCATCAAAATCTCGACATCGAATTTTTGACATGAATCCAATACTTTCTCTCTCTATATATATATTACATATATACATATGTAAGAGAAAGTAAAAAGAAAAATATTTAATATTGTTTTTTAGATAAGTTTGTTATTGTTTGTCTTCATTACATTTATTTTAATGAATAATACATTTTTTTTTTTTTTTTTTTTTTTGTAAAAATTTGAACGCTGTCAGCGCCCCCTTCTTTATTGCGCCCGGGGCCGGCGCCCCCTCGGCCCCCCCCCTTACTGCGGCCCTGATTTTATCGTTGAAAAAAAAATGATAGAAACAAATAATTTGGCTTCGAAAAACGATTCTTTTGAATATGAAATTAAATATTTTGTATTTCACTAAGGGTAGAGGGTGAATATAAACTGTTGAAAGAGGGAGGGGGAGTGTGGGTGTCATTGAAAAAAAAATTTGTTTTTTATTTATTTATTTATTTTTTTTAAAACACTTTCTCATTCACACTCACACACACATTCACACAGTGTTTTCGACAACTCAGGCCATATAAGAGTTTATACGATAACCGTTATTAATTAATAATATACATATTGGGGGTCGAGGCATTCTTATTTAAGCCATTTGGTATCCAAATCGGACCCGCGACGTTCGGTATAACCTATATTTTTGTTAATCAAATTTCCTTAATATACTTTTACACAGGGGTAGATTAAGGGTTGAAAATTAAAATAAAATAAAAATTAAAATAATTATTTATAAATGTATTCAAATTATTTTGCGAGTAATTTCGCGGTGAAGGCTCGCATTTACTTAAAGAGGGGGGGGGGGTATGAAGGCATTAAACATGGGGGTTAATGTCCCATCCCCTAAAATGCACAAAGATATTAATGTTTTTTAATACTTTTACTAAAAAATAAGTGCATTCCGTTTGAGTTAAAATTTATATTCAATATTTAGCAAATAGGATAGTATACTTTTTTTTTTGCAAAAAAATTTATTTTTAATATTTTTATATAAATTTATATTTTTTTTGTTTTTGTATTATTTTATAAAATGGGAGTGGGGGGGGGAGGCGTCATAAGATTAATTATTTTTAAGGGAGGCGTAGTAACATAAAGTTTGGAAACCACTGCCTTAGCCATTCTCGCGGTACCCTTGGGTGCCGGGGCACACCGGTTGAGAACACCTGCTTTATAGAATTGGTGGTGCACTTGGTTGCCTAAATACAGGGCGTTCTCGTCATCCAAAATAATAGCCTATAAAAAAGTTTTTTTGGAAAGAACAATTTTATATCAGAAATCAGATGTTCTTTTAATTAATACGGAAAAGAACAAAAAAATCTTGGACACACATTTTTCTTCTGGTCACTTGTCCCTGGTGCGGGCGTGTGTATTCCATTGTGTCACAATGCAGACCTGCTGCGGGCGAGTAGATACCTCGATCATTTTTACTCGGGAAGTTTTTGCTAGAATTAAATAATTTATTCTACTTATTATAATAATTAAATAAACAAATCTGGTTCCATCAAACTAATCCAGGATGTTTCGACACCCTTCTATTTGACCCCAATTCATTTTTAATTCTAGTTTTTCCTTTTGGTAAAGAAGTACTATCTGGTGACATAGGTCAAGGGTTTGCATCTCGTTCCAGGCGATAAATATAATATAATAAATAGGACCCGAGTCTGAATAGCCTCAGATGCCAAAAAGACCTTAAACAAATTTTAAAAAAAGAAGTACTAAATTTTTAATCAACGACGTTTCGGTCAGATATGCTGACCATCCTCATGTCAGAAAAACTCGAGATAGTTAAACGACATATACTATTAATCAGTGGCGGTCCCAGGATTTTGTCAAGGGGGGGGGGCCCAATTTTTTTTTTTTTTTTTTTGTTATTCATTTAAGCTCTTTTCCGGCAGCGAAGGCTATTTAGACCTATTCTATATATTTATTTCACCTGGATTGGTAGCCAATGGCCTAAAATTTATGATGTAGGGAAGGTGAAGAATAGGATGGCGCAAAAAACCGACTAATTTTTTTTTCAATCACGTATGACAATATTTTAGTATATCATGTTTTAAGAGACCTCTCCAAAAGATGAGCTCAAAAAAATTTTTTAAGAGTCGATCAAAATTTTAAAAATCAAATCTCAAAAACAATTTTTTTTTTTTTTTTTAAATTTTTTTCTCGTTATGGTCGAATTTTATAGTCTAAAAAAAAAAAAATAAGTTTCTCAAATTTTCAACTTAAAATGTTAATTTTTAAAGGTCCCTCAAATTTTTTTTAGTTTGTCTGCATTTCTTTCGATGTTTTCAAGCGACCTTTAAATATTCATATTAAAGATTTAATAAATTCTTATTTTCTTTTAATTAGTAAGATATTTGAGAAAATATAATCAATCGTACCTTAATTTGCAAATTAGCAAGTTATTAAAAAATTATATTTTCAGTCTTTTAATCTTGGCCAGTGCTGTCGTTTCGGGCCCATTTGCCACAAAATAAAAATACAGCCCATGCACCTACGGCAATTCTCATATACTTCTAATGGTATATGCAAATTTTATCATTTATTTTTGTATGAACCAAAATGCATCTATCTAAGAAACATTAACAGTTTATCGTCCTGAGGATGGGATCGTTGTGATTCCGAAACGTCGACGATAATTAAATAAAGTTTTTTTTTTATCTCTTGCTGGCTGTCTACATCTATCTAATCCCAATAATTATACTTTCAGTATTCTGTTTTTTTGTTCATCTCGTGGTGTATTTTTGTCGATTATCCTACTAATTAAAAGAAAAAATTTATTAAATATTTAATATGAATCAAATAAAAATAAATTTTGAGCGACCTTTAAAAATTTTGAGCGACCTTTAAAAATTAACCCTTTGCACTCGTATGTCGCCATATAGGCGACATCCTAATTTTTTTGTAATCAAATTAAAGCCAAATAATATCATAATATTCATTAAAAACTGTCTGGGATCCGAACCCGCGACCCTTGGAATACAAGGCTAACACCCTAGGGGGTATGGAAAATTTTTTGAAAATTAGGCATTGAAATTTTCGTTTTTAGCTATCCTGAGACGTGAAAAATTTATAATTTTTTTGTTTAGTTTTAAAATATTAAATAAAACTTTTGAATTTTTGTTGTCCAATGGGGGGGGGGGCCGGGCCCCTCTGGGCCCCCCTGGGACCGCTAGTGCTATTAATAAATTCTTTTTTTAGCCATGAGATGAGGACCAAAGGAAGTGAGAGTCCAGGTCAATCTGTCTGATTTTTCTGCCAGTTTGATTTGTTAGTTGACTGAAAAATAAAATTTAAACACACGGGAAATGAAGAAATCGACTTTTTTATATTAACTAGTTTTATATTAACTAGTTTAATATTATATTTAGGGTCCGATCGAAACAAGATTTTCAACCGAAACCGAATTTCGGCCTCAATCTTAGTGTCCGACGAAACCGTAACCGAAGCCGAAACTTGTATTTCCTATACAAAATTCATATCATTTTGCCGTTTTTTTTCCGTCCTGCAGAAAATTTTTTCCTTTCTGTGGGAATCTAATTTTTGCCTTCTCTTTTCCAGGCTTGCGGCAAATTTTTTTCGCGTCCGAGTCTTATCCCATCTTAGCAAACTTCGGTTTCGGCCGGCCGAAAATTTCGGCTAGTTTATGGCCGAAACTGAAACCAGGATTTTTGGCCGAAACTGGCCTTAACCGAAACCGAATATTCGGTCGGTTCCTAATTATATTAGTATGATTGTTTCAAAAGTTGATCAAATTAAATTTCTTTCTTTTGTGTCAATTACAAAATTGGAATTGTTTGAGTTTGACATGTACATCATTTTTGCGACGTAATTATATTATGGAATTATTCAAGACTAGCAATTCCAAATGACCACTTTAATATTCGTATATAGCCTCCATTCCTTCCTTTCTAACGATCCTTTATATACAAGGTCCGTTTTCCGGCTAATCGCTGTGCATTTCCGACTAGCCCTCCATTTAGTTATCCTGAATCCCCCCCCCCCCACTCCCTCACAGTTTTAGGGGGTCAGGACGGCGGCGGCTGCTTTTTAATGTATTCTCTACCTTTACTTTCACCCTATTCGGTGGATAATTTATATTCGCCGAACGTAGAGAAAGCAGATGTGAAACTTGCGTGCTTTGGGGGTTTTCGATACCCACCCACTTA
This sequence comes from Euborellia annulipes, assembly GCA_023213315.1. Taxonomy (NCBI): domain Eukaryota; kingdom Metazoa; phylum Arthropoda; class Insecta; order Dermaptera; family Anisolabididae; genus Euborellia; species Euborellia annulipes. The sequence continues at coordinate 4,284 of JAKCPI010012818.1, read as the reverse complement.
TTTTCCCCAAAGGGGACTTCATTCAGTTTTGATTAATTGAGTAAACTCGAGGTGGCCAATAACATTTTGTCTCAAATACTTAAACCCTTCAAGATTTATATCCAAAACAAATCACAGTATACAAAAATCATTATAGACTGATAAATGTTTCTACTATCAATACTAAAATAAATATTTAACTAAGAAATTAATTTTAATTTTTTTTAATTATGCTAAATAGCCCGAGAAAATTAAATTTCCCTGGTGTGGTGATGTGTGTTTAATCACTCCAGACTTTATTTAATATTCATTAATTTATTTTACTCCAGGGTTACTTTTAATTATCAGGATTATTTAAATTATATTATTTAATAAATATTAAAGTTTACGTTTGGAAACTCTTGTCTCAAAACTTAAAACCTTTTAATTAACTTTTCCCTGTATTTCGTCATAAAAATATTAAAAAACTTTTGATAAAAAAAAAAATCATTAATAACTTAATTCTTAATTAAGAATAAACAATATTCTTAATTTAAACCAAATATAAAACTTTTTATTAAGACAAGTTGTTTTTTTTTTTACCGGTATTTATTATTTCTCTATAAAGATATCAAAAGAAATGTTGGCTCTTTTCTTTTTTTTTTTTTTCGAAATATCAGCAAAAGAGGCGCGTAACTGCATAACGACCCTTCACCTTCAAGGGCTCTTCTTCAATTTCCTTCAAAGAAGTCAGAGAGGACAAAAAAAAAAAACAATTCGATAACATGAATAATTATCAATCTTTTATCTAAATCAAATAAAATAAAATATTATAATTTTAAAAATTGGGTAATTTTTTTTTTTAATTTACCCTTTCGACTGCTGCAGTCATTTAGAGATATGTATTTAAATATAAGTAGGCCTACTAGTGGCTACCGAATACGTTCCTTACTAGTGATGGGAAAGTCGATTTTCGAGTTTGGAATCGACTTGATATTTTTCGATTCTCGGAATCGATTAATCATTTCTGAAAGTCTACTTTTCGACTTTCAAACGAATGCCCCATATCTTCACTAACCGATCTTAGAAAGCGTGTTGATTGGTGTGTTATATGTCGATTTTAAAAGAAAGATGAAAGTCAATCAATGAAAACGTTACAAACTATATTACCATCGAATACTAAGTATTGTATTGTAAGAAAAAGTCGAAATCGTATCGATTCTAATCGACTTGAAAGAGTTTCAACTCGATTCTAAAAAAGTCGATTATTTTCGATTCTTGATTAAAGTTAGAGTAGACTTTAGTCGAGTTCCATCCCTATTCCACACGCTGATTCCTTGGGTTTACCAACCCAGGGCAAAGATTGTGGTGATTGTTGCTCTACTGCGTTGCCAGAGACTTTCCCTTGAATCAGAGGTAGAAATCTCACTCATCTTACTAAGCAATAACATTTATTGAGAAAACAGGATGAATAAAGAAGAGCAGCTAGTATTTGTTTCATTTATTTAAGGCCCATTAAGCTGACGTTTCGGTCTCGGTCGAGACCATCCTCAGAGCTACAACATAGCAAGAAAAGCACAAATCCTTGAAATTACAATTTCATTCCAATCATAAGAAATATTACAAAAATATAAAATATATATGTATACCTTATGGGCTGTCAATATGAGATAAATTGTAAAAAGCTCAATTATATAATTCATAACCCTTAAGTTATAGCAAAGTATAAATACTGTAGATATAAATTAATATACATAGGGTTGTACAATGGAGTGTATTATTGGAAGAGCAACAGTCAGAGTGGTGCGTCTTATCGACTACAGGTAATTAATAGAAGAGCAAACTCCTAGCCTATATAAATTAGTATCCCCACCACGCATATGGGTGACGTAGCAGACTATCGTATACATATCAGCGCTTTAAGATATTCCTATACAGGAAGATTGTAGATTTAAAGTCTGTTTTAAAACAGTTACTATACTATACTAGCTGCTCTTCTTTATCCTGTTTTTCTCAATAAATTTATCCAGCTATAAATCTACCTTTCTCAATAACATTTATTATTTTTTTTCTGATTTATTTTTTCATCTATTTGTTCTAGTGTTTTCAACTACGAAGCCAGGTCGCCGTCATCTTTGTCCGCACACTCCTGAGACTAAGGTAGAAATTTATATTTTCTAAATCTAAAACATTTTAATAATTGCTTAAAGTTGTGACAGTGGTGTGATTATAATGGAGGGATGAAGATATCAGCCAAATTGGAATGTTTGAGGTTCAATAAAACGCCCAGAATAAGAAGATGTTTCGGCCATCTTCAGTTATTGGGAACTATACACATATTGCAAAGCGCACATGTGAATGAACCATGATTTGTCAATAATAAAATACAAAATTATATGGGTCCTATGCTCAAAACACATTTTAATTTATCTTACTTATTAAAAAAAAAAAAAAAAAAAAAAAAAAACGTTTAACTGTCTTCTAAAAGTTTCCTAAAATTATTAAAGCATTAAATTTCTAAAAGATAAAAGAGAATTTTTAATGCTCAGAGCTTATATACAATTTTGCATTGCGTTCGTTTTTTGGTATAATATTAATAAAACACGTTGAGCTCGATCGAAGTGGTTAAGCGCATTTTCTCGGATTAATTAAATTTTGTTTTGTTCAAATTTCACTAGCTTTAATCGATTTTTCACATGAACCAATAATGAATATTAAATTTTAATAGGACAGGCATTAAATATATGCTAAAAAATAATAATTGAAGAGATGATACCTTGATCAATGGGCCTATTTTGTAAAGATACAATTTTCAACCAAATATATATTTATTTTAATACTACTTTGCAAGTTTTAGGGTGGTCAATCGTATACACATCAGCGCTTTAAGATATTCTCACCACAGAAAATATTCATTAATTATTTTCTTGTTTTGGTGAATAATAATAAAATGACCATAAGAGAATTTAGTATGAAAATCAAGATCTGGCTTTATTCTATTCTGTATAAAAAAATTTTTTCTATGTTCTCTATCTAAAGTATGTCATAAATTCTCCCCCCACCGGGCAGCATTCGTTAGATGTCTCTTCCCTGGCGAAAACGGAGGATTTGTTTCAATAAATTTGTTTTAAAGAATAAAGGAGAGAGAGAGAATAAAGGAAAGGGAGAGAGGAATAAGAAAGGAGACGTTAAGAATAATGGCTTGCAGAGACTTATTACTAGATTCGTTGGAGGACTATGCAAATTTACTTGAAATGATTTAACTTTGAAAAAATCTCAAAGTTCTACTTTTTTTTTTTTTTTTCAAAATAAAACAAAAAAATGATTTAAGGGAATCGATTTTAATTAGCTATTTGGAAATATATTTAGGAAAATTTTCTGTCAATGAACAAAATATTTCAAGAACGAAAAGGGCTTTGAGTTTGAAATTTTATATTTAAGTTAGGTACTCCCTGGGACATGGCTTTTGAACAAAATTGGCCAAAAGTACTAGTACTTTACTGATGTAATATTTCCCATGTTTATAAATTTTATTTCTTGAATTCTAATATATCGGCGGAAACTAAATATCACAAAAAATCTGATGTGACATGCACAGTACACAACGTTCTCTTACCAAAGGAGAAGAACTTAAATCGAATATTTTATTAAAGTCACAGGATTAAAAGTAGAAAATAGATATAAAATAATTTCTAATTAACTAAAAATCTGGTGTGATTAGTCGCACAGCACACAACTTTATCTTACCTTTGGTAAAGAAAGTTGTGTTCTGTGCTTGTCACACCAATTTTTTTGTGTCGAAATATATATTGTTTCCTCTGGGATATATTTTTTTTTTTTTAACATTCACACTTTTTCTCATTCACACTCACACTCACACAACATTCACACTGTCTTTTTGGCATCTCAGGCCATTTAAGACTTGACGATAACCGTTATTGAATAAATATACATATATGGGGTCCAGGCATTCTTATTTAAGCCATCTGGTATCCAAATCTGATAGTATTAGAAATTACCAGAGTAAGTGTGCTTCAAAAAGATTTCAAGGGCAAAAATGAGAATATAGACTACTTTTTAAAGAGCTTCTAAAAAATAATTGATTTATGAATTTTCAAAAATAAATTGTTGGAGCGAAATTTTGAGAAAATCGAAAAAAACTGAAAAAGTGCATAAGTACTAGTTACTCTTTGGCAGATTTTGTTCAAAAGCTTAGTGTCACGTCTAACGGGGGTACTAACTTATACAAACTAATAATTTCTCTCTATATATATAGGTAAGAGAAAGTAAAAAATTATTTAATATTAAAAAAATATTGTTTTGTGC
>JAKCPI010012817.1:0-11175 GCA_023213315.1 Euborellia annulipes | reverse complement strand
CCCTTTATTATTCATGTCGTGAATATCCTAAGATACTCCGCCCTATGGCCTTTTTTCACTCTAATTATTTATTTATTTAACTTAAAAGAGAATTATCATAAATTCAAAGGGAGAATAAAGTTTTATATTACACAATTGTCGAAACGATTTTCTTTATTAGGACAGCTTGTAATATTTGTTACTTTTCACAGCATCATGTTTACCTATCTATTCATAAAAGAAGGGTAAAATATAGCGAAATATAAGGTAATATAAGTTAACGATAACATTTTTTTCGGCAATGTAGGCCTATGCCATTTGTGACATAAGTATTCTTAAACCGATTATTTTTAAGAATTGTTATAATTAAAATAAATATTATCTCTCAAGCATAGTGATTAATTAATATAATTCTTACTAATCTTGATATGGGGAAATGTTTTATTGATAATTAATAATAAAAAAAGAAAGATAGAGAGAAGAAAATGCTATTAATTTCATTGAGAGAACGAAAAATTTGTAATGAAGTAATTCTTTCAGACACTTAAACGAAATTTGGGACAGAAGAGTAGGGGGGAGTAAAAATCATGACACAATTAAAGAACTAAAAAATTAAAACAGAAAGGCCTAGTTAAATTTTGGATGGATTAATTCATGTTTTTCCTAGGGGTGCAAAAAATAAATTATTTATATGGTTCTGCACCCATCCACTCCTCAAATGTTTTCAACTTCAATTCTATATATTAGATTCTTATGCAATGAGAAGGGTGCTCCTAGTATTTAATGTTATTCCCAGGGGTGCCGTGAACTTCAAAGGGGGAAAACTCCTGTTATAGGGTTATTTATAATTTTATTCATTTTTAAAAATTGTGGGTTTGTTATTTAAAAAAAACATATTTGAAATAATATTACTATTATACAATATGACTGTGGGCATGATTGAATAAAGAACGCAATGAGAAGGGCAGCCAGTAGAAATAAAAACAAATTTTACATTATTACGTCGACGTTTCCGGAACGCATCACTTCCATTCTCAGGACCTATGGTCATCGAATATTTATTAATTTAGTTTATATATAATTACAATTATATTATTTATAAAAATGTAGTTGTAAAATGCTTACAAAATAATTGTGCAATAGATGGATAATTTTATAATGTATACACAACAACGAATTGAAAGACAAATTTTATGCTATTCTCAAACCCTATGAAATTATTAGAGTTCCTAGTAATTAATATTAATACCTGGTAGAGGCCGGTTGGATTTGAGATGTGTGTCTTCGTGCACGAAAGCACCTCGGATAAATAAACAGGGATTCCGATAGGAGTTCAAATAATAATTATAAAAAATTATCTAACTATTTAGTAAACATTTAATAACTACATTTTTACTAAGACATAATTGTAATTATATATAAAATAAATTAATAAATATTTGATAGCCATAAGTCCTGAGGATGGAAGCGATGTGTTCCCGAAACGTCGACGAAATAATATAAAAAATTTTTATTTCTGTGCCCTGCTCATTGCGTTAAAGAGCATCTAAAAAATAATTGACTTTTGAATTTTAATCAAAAATATCGTTGAAACAAATTTTGAGAGAATCGAAAAAAAACTGAAAAAGTAATACATTAGTAAAGTACTAGTACACTTTGGCCGATTTTGATCAAAAGTTTATTTTTACCCTCAGGGGGGTACCGAATTTAAATATAAAATTTCAACCTTCTAGCTCTTTTCGTTCTTGAGATATTTTGTTCACAGACAGACAGACAGACACACACACACACACACACACACACACAGACCTGCAGACCATGTCGCGAAAACCACTTTTTGGATTGAGGAACCCTCAAACGTGTATATCCATCAAAATCTCGACATCGAATTTTTGACATGAATCCAATACTTTCTTTCTATATATATGTATATTGCCCCCCGAGGCTTGGAGTACTTGGTAGCGTGCCTACCTTCTATTCCGAACGCCTCGGGTTCGGACCTCAGGCAGTCCGGTGATTTTATTTAAGGCATTTGGATGCCAAATTTCTTCTACCAGAATATATATACAAATAAAATTAGTTTAATTACCCCCCTTTACCCCACCCCCTGTATCCGCCATTGCTTCAAATGACGTTCCTGTTTACTGATAAACAAAAATACTGATAGTTAGGACTCGAACTCCGGAATTTATTGTTTTATTATTATTTTCATATTCTCCCTTCTTCAACATATACAAAATTTACTAGTTTCATGTATTTCCTACTACTAATACTCTGCGTGACGTTATCGTGTGCGTGGGTTCCCTTGTTCATGCAAGATTAAAACTAAATACTCTGAATGTTTATTAATACGTTTCAATTCATTATCACCTATTTAATCCAAATAGCTTACAAAAATTCATTTTTCCTGTTTTGAACGAATTTTGCAACTAATGGTGATTTCTAATAATTTTTTTCTATAATTCTATAATGAAGTTTCATTGTTATTGGGTGAAATTTGTTCATAATTCTGAGAACAGATTACGCAAACATAGTCGTTATATCTCCTTGAAATTAACATATACAGTAGAACTCTATACCTTATAGATAATTAAATTAGTAATCATTGTGTTAAAAAATAATTAATTTTTTGCCTTTAATTAATTAGCTGGAATCTTTTAAATGAAATGGAATAAATCCCTTGTATCCCTATCGGAAAAACTAACATCATCTCTTGTCGCCTAGAGTAACTCGGTAGTGAATCGTCTTCTAATGGCTTTTCGAGACGCGCACCTTAAATAAAACCATCGGACTGCCTGGGATCCGAACCCTCGACCCTTGGTTTACAAGCTACATCGTGCCATATTTAAAAATAAGGAAATCACTTGACTCAGACCTGTCCGGCAACGTCGCATAAAATAAATCGCGTTTCAAGCTTACAGTTACATTTTTTTCCAATTTACGATATTTTTTCTCGCAAATCGCCCATTGTGTGTAAACTGATTTGCATTACTCATTGATTAATTTGATAAATAAAATACAACTGAACACTATACAAGATCAACATAATCAGCTGTTAAATGTAAATGTTGCCAGATCTCTATTATGTAAAGAAATACTTGAGTCAAAAGTCATTCATTATTATTTTTGGTAATTAAATTATTTACTTAATCGAATTTTAAATTATGGTAGGTCACGACTAAATTATAGTAATGAATTTAAGCATTCATATTTTTCATTTTATTAAAAAAAAAAAATTAGATTCTACAATATTATGACTTACGGGGTACTATCAGAACAACCTTAAATTGAGTAGTAAATTAAGTAAATGTACAAACATTTGTTAAAGAATCAATCATAATTTAGAGAGAACAGTTAGATATTTACATAGCTCTTTATTATTCGTGATTTTATCGAATTTGTAACCATAAAGTCGTTATTACGTTTAAAAAATGATTTTGTTAATTCCTTTATTTGCTAATGGCGTTTTTTTTCTTTTCACATTAAAACTCTTGTAGAGTAATTTTCAAAGAAAATTTAAACAAATATGGTAAGCTTTATATCAATCATACTATGAAAAAATATAAATATTTTATTTTATAAAAAACCTGATAAATATTTAATCTCTCTATTTATTGTAATGTATTTTTCTAACTTCAAATTAAAATGATAAAGGCCTATTAATAAAAAAGTTATCAAAAAAGGAAAATAATATGTTAGAAGAAATAGAAATATTTTCCAAGTGGACAGCGGCCTTTGAGGGTGGAGGGGGCGAAGCTCAACAAGGGCGCCGTTTTTTAAGTTGTAATATAATTCAAAAGAAAACTATCAATTTTTTAGACAATCTATGGAAAGAATGTGATAAAATCATCGTCCCTGGGCTATATCTTAGATCTCCTAGGGCCTATGTCGGTATCGAGGGGCGACAATGGCTGGATGCGCCAGGGGCGGGGGGGGCGATCGCCCCCTTCGCCCCCACCTAGTTACGCTACTGCAAGTGGGCTGAGCAGCGGATAGGTGAACACGAAAGTTGCAGTGTAGAAAATAAATTAGGGTAAAGACCTATAAAAGGGCCCGGACCTCCCCCCCCCCCCCCCCGAAATTTTTCCAAACACCTTTTTAACGAGGACAAAATTTTGGACGAATATTAAGGGAAAAAATTCAAAAATGCATTTCCTTTTTTAAGTGCATTCATAAGTTCGTATATAGTTGAAGGTGACTTCAGTCATATTAATTCTATTATAACAAAGCAGAAAAATAAATTAAATATGGAGCTACGAAACGATTTACTGGTAAGACTGAACACTAACAAATTTTCGAACTAAATATTGCTAATTTTGAAAGGCGTCATCAAGCCATAGGCGGATACAAGGGGAGGGGATAAAAGAGTAATTACTCCCCCCCCTCCCCCGAGATTAAAAAAAAAACTTTTTTTCGCAAACAAATTTATTTTGAATGTAAAATTTTAAAAATTAATACTTAGAAATTTGATTTGTATTTATATTCTGGCAAACAAGTACAGAATCCTACCGAAATTAAGAAAAAATTCTGTGCTGTGCGACCAGTCACATTAGATTACCCTCCCCCCCCCCCCCCCCCCGAGAAACACCTCTGGATCCCCCCTTGTATCAAGCACATCATAGTCATTATTATTATTATTATTATTATAAAATATGGAAGTGGTGTATGGTCAGCCAAGGTGAAAAATAAAAGAATTATATTTTACCGGCGTTTCGAGTGCCGATTGCACTCCTCATCAGAACAAAATAGTTGTCAGAATGTCAAGTTTTTTGACATGGTCGTGTAGTAATGTCTTTATCAATCTTGGTCCTACGACCCCATACGTTTACTATTTTTAATATAATACAGTATTTGTTCGGAGATTTTACTAATTAATTATTTTAATTTTAATGTCAATAATTACTCCGAGCGAAAAATTGACTAAAGGAATTCATTCCTATAAATTATGTAATAATTAATCAATTAATATTTTTTTCTCATTGTTGTTAATAATTTCACGAAATAAACACGTTTGTTAAGAATTCACGTTTTGTTATTCCTCGAGCATTTTAGCAAACATTTAAGCAATTCAACTCATCATTTTTATTGGTCCTTCGAGCCGGATAAGATAATCACACAAATAATTTGATTTGATATAAAAATTCATCGAAAATTAAGGTAACAAATTAATATTTATATTTTCAATGGCGACCACAAAAGAATTAAATGTTACGAAGCGAGTCTTGAAAGGCAAAATTACACGCCTAATTACATCAATCAATGAAATTGAAGTTATATCTGATTCACAAATTGAAATTTATGTAGCCAAAATAAATGAATTAAATTTATCATTAAATAATTTTGAAGAGCAATACAATGCCGTTTGTAATGATGAAGAATATCAACAAATGGCAAGCGAAATTTCAGGATTAGAAAAGAAATTAATCGAACTTAAAATTAAATTATTAGACGCCCGCAACCCAAATACATCTTTAAGAAATGAGAGTATATTAGGATCTAATTTATCTAACACAAGTAATGAAATCAAACTCCCCAAACTTGAACTGCCTGTATTTACAGGAAATTTACAAGAATGGACTCATTTTAGGGATCTGTTTGTTGCTTCGGTTCATAATAAAACAAATTTAAGCTCGGCACAAAAACTACAATATTTGAAATCGGCCCTTCGTAATGAACCCGCCCTTCTAATTCAGTCTATTCAAATTTCGGACGAAAATTATATTGAGGCGTGGGAAATTTTAAACAATCGGTACCATAACCACCGGAAAATTATTAATTCAATTCTCGAACGTTTGATAAACCAAAAAGAGCATGACTTCAGAATCGCCTACAAATTTAAGAAATTTAGTTGATGTAACGAATGAATGTGTTCGAGCATTACGAGTAGCTAAAATCCCGGTGGAACATTGGGATGCAATTTTAGTCTATTTAACCACTTCAAAACTAGATTCAGAGTCCCGCAAGCAATGGGAATTGTCATTGAACAATGACAAAATCCCTACATTTGTTTCTCTCATGAAATTCTTGGATAATAGAGCTCAAGCCATATTAGCAGTATCTCCAACTCACAAGCCGCAAGTTTCAACACATCTTAAAGACAAACCAACTCAACTTAAAGTCTCAAAGGCTTCAGTTCATTATGGATCCGTTAATATGGCTTGCCCTCATTGTTCTAAGGAACATTATATATATAATTGTCCTGATTTAAGCTCAAAATCACCGGAAGAAAGGCATGAAGTTATAAAATCGTTGAAGTTATGTTTCAATTGTTTGAGACCGGGTCATTCAATAAATGTATGTAAATCAAGTAACTGTAAAATATGTAATAAGCGTCACAATTCGTTTCTGCATTCAGAAAGACCACAAGGCAATGTCACAGGCGCAAAAGTTGAATTATCAGTAATTCATTCAAACCAAAATGAAAAAAGTAAAGTTAAGTCAGAGCCGTCAAATTCAGGGTCTGTAGTCACGATGCATGTCACAAAGAATAATGAAATGACACACGTCTTATTGTCAACTGCTCTTATTAGACTCCAAACAAAAACAGGAAACTTTATCATATGTCGAGCCTTACTTGACTCAGGGTCACAGGCCAGCTTTGTTACGGCAAGTTGTGCTAAACAATTAGGATTACGTCACTTTAACACTAATTTTTCGATATCAGGATTAAATTCCACCTCGATTTCAAGAGCACATGAATATGTTAATTTAACATTTGCACCACTTTCGACTTCCTCAATCTTTAATGTAAAGGCACTCATACTTAATAAAATAACTTCAACTCTTCCTCATTCAAATCTGAATAAAAATGCTTGGCCATATATTCAGAATTTAACACTAGCGGATCCACATTGGTCAGAACCAGGTCAGATAGATGTTTTATTAGGTGCCGATATATATTCCTCATTAATTCGGGACGGGCTTATCCAAGGCTCTAATGGTGCCCCCAATGTGATGAATACCGCACTAGGATGGATCTTATCTGGGAAGATAAATCTAGAGTTATCAAACGATATAAAAGCATTTTCGTCCTTCACAGATGAATATGAACTTATCTCTAGATTTTGGAACCTAGATGATGATGTAGCTCCTAACCAAAAGTTGAACAATGAAGAAGTCGAATGTGAAAATCATTTTAAAAATACCCATTATAGAGACTCTACGGGAAGATATATAGTTAGGTTACCGTTTAAAGAATCTAATAATAAACTTGGTAACTCTCGAGATATAGCAGTTAAGCGATTATTACAAGTCGAGAAACACTTAGTGAATAAACCTGAACTCCAAAAACAATATTCAGAGTTCATGGATGAATATTTAAATCTTGGTCATATGGAACAAGTGCCTAGAGATGAATTATGTAAGTCCGATGATCAATTATGCTATCTCCCTCATCATGCAGTTATTAAGGAATCAAGCTCCACCACAAAGTTACGAGTCGTCTTTGATGCATCAGCAAAGACATCAACAGGAGTATCCCTTAATGATCTTTTAATGGTTGGTCCGAAGTTACAAGACGACATAATTCAACTCTTAATTCGATTCAGAGGCTACCACATCGGAATGTCGGCAGATATTGCAAAAATGTATCGGCAGATTCGAATTCATCCTCAAGATTCTGATTTCCTAAGGATCGTCTGGAGGTCATCAATAAAGGAACCTATCCAAGATTATCGGCTTTTGACGGTAACATATGGTACTGCATCAGCACCATATCAAGCCATCAAGTCGTTACAACAATTAGCGCTCGATGAAAGTGACTTCCCTGAAATTTCAAGAATTATTTTACAAGATTTCTATGTTGACGACCTTCTAACGGGCGCAAATACAGTACAAGAAGCCCTATATATTCAAGAAAAATTAGATGAAACCCTCAAGAAAGGAGGATTTGATTTGAGGAAATGGATCTCAAATGATCCTGAAGTTCTTCAAGCAGTTCCACCTGAAAAAAGAGAAACTGCACTTCCACTAGAAATCGGACGCCATGAGAGAATCAAGACATTAGGCGTTCAGTGGGAACCTGCAACAGATGAATTTATATGTACAATTTCATTACAATGGCCTGAAAAGTTAACCAAAAGAATATTTCTATCAGTAATCTCAAAAATATTTGATCCTCTTGGTTGGTTAACACCATGCACAATCACGCTGAAAATCACTTTTCAAGACCTATGGAAAACAAATGTTTCATGGGATGATTCGATCGAAGATGTAACCAACTGCAAGATGATCTTTGAAAAATTCAAGCTTGTGAATACATTTCAAATTCCCAGGCAGATTGTCCACTTCAAGTATGTCCTTCACCTTCATGGATTTTGCGATGCTTCAGAAAAGGCTTAAAAACAAAAAAAACGAAAATCACCCACCCCCCTCGAGTAAGAAAACGGTTTTATAAAATAAAAAAATTATTAAAAAAAAAAATAAAAAAAAAAAAAAAAAATTTATTTTAATTAATTTTATATTATAAATATAATAAAATTTAAAAATTTTAAAGAAAAAAAAAAAAAAATAAAAAAATTCAATTACTTCGATTCTAAAATTTAATAATAATAAAAAACAACAAAAAAAAAAAAAATATTTAAAAAATAAAAAAAAAAAAAAAAAATAATAATTTAATTTTAATATAATTTTATTTAATTAAAAAAAAGAAAAAAAAAAATTTATTTTTAATTAGTTATTTTTTTTTATCACACTCCTCATTAAAATTTCCTCTGCTGGGGGAAAAAAAGTGAAAAAATTTAAAACAAAAAAAAAAGCGGGGGGGGGGAAGGGAGGGGTTACGCCGCGTAAGTCCGCCCCCGGGGGGGGGGGGAGAATACAGTCTTGCCTAAAAAACAATTTCGCGCCCTTGGGGGGGGTGGAAAAACCCAGCGGAGGCGAATTTCGCGTTTTGTTGTTGGAGCTTTATGCTGCAGCCATATATCTAGTATCGAAGAATGAAGCAGGACAAGTGGCTAGTGAGCTTATTATGGCAAAGTCAAGAGTAGCTCCCATTAAAACGATATCCTTACCCAGATTGGAATTATGTTCAGCGTTATTAGTATCTAGAGTCATCAAGACATTTTTACAAGCATCTACTCTAGAAATTCAAGAAGTTCATGCTTGGTCGGATTCCACGATCACACTCGCTTGGATCGACTCACATCCATCACGTTGGAAGAGTTTTGTTGCCAATCGTGTATCCGAAATTCAAACAAATGTTCCTACATGTCATTGGCATCATATTAATAGTAAAAACAATCCTGCAGATTGTGCTTCTCGAGGATTAGTTCCATCCAAACTCATATCAAATAGTCTTTGGTGGCATGGTCCTGAGTGCATCCTCGCAGCGGTGGCTCCGGAACCTGTTGAAAACCTAAGTACAAATCTAGAAGAAAGAAAAATAAAACATATTAATTTGCACGTAGACGTAAGTGAAGACATTATTTTTATTGAAAGATTTTCTTCTTTAACGCATCTTCAAAGAATCCTAAGTTGGTGTTGTCGATTCATCCGCAACGCTAAACTTAAAGAGGAAAATAAATGTCAAAGAATCAAAGGACCTTTGACGCCACAAGAATTGAAACAATCACTAATTAAATTAGTTCAATTTACCCAATCACATCATTTTTCAGAAGAAATCGAAAGATTAAAAAATAGCAAACCCTTGAAGTCTAAAAGCAAGATTCTAAGTTTAAATCCATTCTTGGACGAAAACAGCCTGTTAAGAGTTGGAGGAAGACTAAATAAGTCATCCCTATCATATTTTCGAAAACATCCTATTCTGCTTCCCAAAAATGGACACTTAACAAAGTTAATAATACAAAATTATCACATTAAAAATCTACATGCAGGACCTCAACTGCTTTTAACGATTCTTCAAGAGCAATTCTGGATTGTGAATGCTCTCTCTACAGTGAAACAAATAATTCACAGATGCGTCACATGTCATAAGCAAAAGTCTGAAGTCGAAAATCAAATTATGGCAGCGCTACCTACTTCTCGAGTTAATCCTTCTCGAGCCTTTACCAAAACGGGCCTTGATTATGCGGGTCCATTAAGTTTACGAATTGTGAAAGGAAGAAACCGTACCACACTATAAGGGATATATTGTGCTATTCATATGCTTTGTAACGAGGGCAATTCACCTCGAAGCTGTAAGCGATTTAACAGTAGAGGCTTTTTGGCAGCTTTAAAGAGATTTGTTGGACGACGAGGAAAACCTCTTGATATTTATAGCGACTGCGGCACTACATTTGTTGGTGCTAATAAGGAATTACAAGCTATAATCAAAACATTGAAATCAGAGATATTCACTGAAGCAGCTTCAAATTTTCTTAGCCAACTCGAAATTGAATGGCATTTCAATCCTCCAGGTGCACCACATTTTTGGCGGAGGGTTGTGGGAAGCCGGTGTAAAATCCATTAAATATCATTTGCGAAGAATTGTCGGATCAAGCAAGCTGACATTTGAAGAATTAACCACATTGCTCATACAAATTGAAGCTTGTGTCAATTCGAGACCTCTTACTGCCCTGACCAGTGATCCCAATGATCTGCAACCACTTTAAAGCACCTGGACACTTCCTAATTGGAGATTCCTTGTTGAGTCTACCTCATAAAGATGTGACCTTGGTACCAGTTGACCGTCTTAGAAGATGGCAACGCTTGGATTGAACAGATGGAGCAACAATTTTGGAAGAGATGGTCCAATGAATATCTTTCAAGACTTCAACAGAGGCCAAAGTGGAAATGCTGCACGACAGAACATATCTGCAGGTCAATTAATTTTGCTAAAAGACGAAAGATTAGCGCCTGGCAGATGGAAGTTAGGGCGGATACTTCATACACATCCAGGAGAAGATGGAATGGTTCGTGCAGTCACAGTGAAAACGTCTGATGGTGTATACAAACGACCTACTGTCAAGATATCATTACTTCCCAATTGAAGACTCAGAAGAACGGTTTTGAAATTACTATTTCAAGGCCGGCGGTATGTTCGGAGATTTTACTAATTAATTATTTTAATTTTAATGTCAATAATTACTCCGAGCGAAAAATTGACTAAAGGAATTCATTCCTATAAATTATGTAATAATTAATCAATTAATATTTTTTTCTCATTGTTGTTAATAATTTCACGAAATAAACACGTTTGTTAAGAATTCACCGTTTTGTTATTCCTCGAGCATTTTAGCAAACATTTAAGCAATTCAA
>JAKCPI010012816.1:0-10455 GCA_023213315.1 Euborellia annulipes | reverse complement strand
GATATAATATTAAATTTTTCAAATTTTTGAAAAAATTTTCTTAAACCCCCATCACCCATTTCTGGCTACGCCTATGCACTCACACACACATTCACACAGTCTTTTCGGCAACTCAGGCCATATAAGACTTTGACGATATCCGTTATTAATTAATATATAAATACATATTGGGGTCCAGGCATTCTTATTTAAGCCATTTGGCCCCGTTTTACTCGAGGTGCTAAAGCGCTCGGAAGGCACACACCTCAAACCCAGACGGCCTCTGGCCCTAGCCATCTACCGGCATCCCATGAAGCTACATCATTTCCTACCTCTAACTCTTCCTCCTGTGTGTTAATATCTAGCTAGTGAACTAATCTTTTTTCTGGTTCCAGCCGGTTCCATATATCCAAACTCTTCTATGCTATGGAGGATTTGGTCCAACAATTTTGAATAAAATTCATAAATTTTAGATTTTAATAGGAGAATTAAATCCAAGTATGATAACACAACGTTTTTTGTTTCAATAATTTATTGAAACAAATAATTTATTGAATATAATATAACCTATATTTTTTTTTCAAACCGAATATGGCGCTGAGCATCTCAATGTATTGATAGCGTTTGCCATCTGGCGGCTCCTTGTTGCATTAACCTCGAACCCTTTGACATCTGGAAGGGGTGTCTGCGAGGGGGAGGGTGTGGCTTAAGAAACTCCGCCCTCTAAATCCACGTGCTCAGCTCTCGATTGGATGCGAGCTCCTCCCTACTCTTAGTCAGGCTTTTGTTGATGCAGATACTGGGGTCCATGGTCCGTGGCATGGCGCTCTACTTTCAGTCGGGCTTCCAGCCTTCGGAGAGCAAATATCTATTCGTCTCTTTAAGAAACAATCAATCTATTCTTCTACATCCCTCACTTCTAATTTCATTTATTTTTATGAAATTTTCATATTTATATATATAGGCATAAGTATATGGGTCATTCCATGCCAAATCGACAAATTTTTTTCCTGACCACCGCGGATTTCGCTGAAAATTTTTTATCTTTTTTCTACCCCTTAAAAGACATTTTTGAGAATTTTTTCAAATTTTTTTACCCAACTAAAAAAAAGTTATGGATTTTTGAAAAAAAAACTGCTCTTTTTTTCAAATAACGATAACTTATTTTAAAATTGATATTTCGGAACCCCGCGAGGCTATACAAATTTTGTTTTTTAATGTAGTTTTCAGAAAAAAATACAAAAATTATTTCAGAAGTCCGGATATATGAAATATTTCAGTTTTTTTGAAAAAACCCTAATTTTAAATCGACCATTTTTTTTTAAATTTTTTTAACTCAAAATAAACTTCAACTAATTCTACAATTATCCCCCTAATTTCAAGATGTGCCGACGATTGCTTCTATTTTTTTTTTGGTTATAAAAAAATTTTTCTTGAAATTTGGTTTATTTTTTACGTAACTTTTTTATGAAATTTTTCGGCCAAAAAGTAGCCGAACCTTTCGGCCGGCCGAAACCTGAGTCTGAAAAGATGGGATGAGACTCGCATGCAAAAAAAAGGTCAAATGATTTGCAAAAGCGGAAAAGGTGCTGAAAAAAAATTTAGTCTCCCTAAAAAAAGGTAAAATGATTTTCAAGGGAAGGGAAAAAAAATTTCAAAAAGAAAAAAGAATAATTTTGTATAGGAAATACAAGTTTCGGTTTCGGTTACGGTTTCGACCGAAACTAAGATCGAGGCCGAATATTCGGTTTCGGTTTCGGCTGAAAATCTTGTTTCGGTCGGACCCTATTTATAAGATTAATTATTAAATTATAGCCCAAGGGGCTTGGAGTAGATGGTAGCGTCGTTTGGATACCAAATGACTTAAATAAAAAATGCCTGGACCCCCCAATTGATATATTAAACATACTGATTATCGTAAAAAGTCTTAAATGGCCTCAGTTGCCGAAAAGACTGTGTGAATGTGAGTGTGAATGAGAAAAAAGTGTGAATGTTTTTAAAAAAAAAAAAAAAAAAAAAAAATTATTAAATTATGAAATTCATTACCGCTACAATATCATTATATTTTTTTCTTTTAAGTTTTGTTTTTTAAATTCAAAATCTTTCTAGAAGTAGTAAATTAAACATTCGAAAATTAAATTTCATCTCCATTCAAAAAAAAAAAAAAAAAAAGTAGCATCAACTGTTTAGACTTCTTAGATCACATGAAATTATTTTTTAATTCAAGATTAATGAATTAAACTCTTTGAGAAAAAAAAGTAAAGAATTTAACTAACAAAGTAATTAATTCTGATCCCCTTCTCCCTCCTTCGACCCTCTCAAGACTCTCACTCTCTACTTTCTTCAAAAGTTTATTTCATCAAGAAACTTAATCAATTGACGTTTGTTTAATACTCTCAGAAGATAAAAAAAATTCTATTTAGGCTGTTTCGTTTTTATTTTATTTAAGGTAGGGCATATTATATAAAAAATCTGGTGTGGCTGGTCGCACAGCACACAACTTTCTCTTACTTTGGGCAATTGAAAGTTGTGTTCTGTACTTGTCATACGAGATTTTTGATTTTTTGAGTCAACATACACTTAGTTTCCGGCAATATATTAGAGTTCAAGCTATAAAATTTAAATACATACGTACAGTGAGGGTCCCACCCATGCGTTTTCTACTTGTAATTAATTCAGTGTTTTTATAATAGAAAATGAAAATCTTTATGGGAAATTTTTCTAGGTTTGAACCATGAAAGTTTTCGTTAAAAAATATATAATATTTTTTTTTAAAACAATGAAATAATCACAAGTAGAAAACTCATGGGTGGGACTTAAAATATCGTCCCTCACTGTACATTATATTTTGTTACCATGGCTTCTACTTTTCCTATGAAGTACAAAAGTGAAGTGGGTTTCAAACAATTTTTTTCTACAAAATAAAAAAATCTGGTGTGACTGGTGCACAGCACACAATTTTCTCTTACCTTCGGTAATCGAAAGTTGTGTACTCAAACCAGAATTTTTGTGTCGACATGTATTTAGTTTCCGACAGTACGGTACATTCGATTTTCAAGATTTAAAATTTATATGTGAAAATATTTATATTTTGTTACCATGGCAACCATTTCTCCTATCTTTTCTATGGAGTACAAGAGTAAAGTGGTCTTCAGAAGATTTCAATGACAAAATATAATAATAGAATATACATTTTAAAGAGCATCTAAAAATAAATGATTTTTGAATTTAAAAAAATCGTTGGAGCGAATTTAGAGAAAATCGCAAAAAACTGAAAAAGTGCATCAGTAAAGTACTAGTACTTTTTGGTCGATTTTGTTCAAAAGCTTCGTGTCACGTCCCATGGGGATGCCTAACTTAAATATAAAATTTCATCATCCTAGCTCTTTTCGTTCTTGAGATATTTTGTTCACAGACAGACAGACCATGTCGAGGAAACCACTTTTTTGGATTCAGGGGACCTCCAAACGTGTATATCCATCAAAATCTCGACATCGAATTTTTGACATGAAACCAATACTTTCTAATATATATAGGTAAGATAAAGTAATATAATTACTAGGAACCGACCGAATATTCGGTTTCGGTTACGGTTTCGGCCAGTTTCGGCCAAAATCATGGTTTCGGCCGTAGTTTCGGCTTCGGCTAAAAAGTAGTCGAAACCTGAGTCTGAAAAGACGGGATGAGACTCGCAAGCAAAAAAAAAAAAAAAAAAAAAAAAAAAAAAAAAAAAAAAAAGGTCTTCACGGGAGGGGAAAAAATTTCAAAAAAAAAAAAAGTAAAATGATATAAATTTTTTATAAAAAATACAAGTTTCGGTTTCGGTCGGGCCCTAATAATTACATTTTAAAGAGCATCTAAAAAATAATTGATTTTTAAACAAAATAGCTAAAGCCAATTGTGAGAAAAAAAAAAAAAAAAAAAAAAATTGAATTTCGTCAAAAAAAAGTCCTGACGTAATATCTGGACGAACCACAATTAAAATATAAAAATAATTTTTTAAAATTCGGGGATTGAATTTTTTATTTATGAAAAGCTAAATTTTCAGCAATTTTTTTCCTTTCTCTTATTTTATTAAATAACAAGATTTTTGTTATTTGATAAAAACCCTATAAAATCTTAAAATTGATTCTTGTTTTAATCAATAATTTTTTTTTCTCGGCCAAGTCTTAAAATTTTTATTAGTTCGCTCTTTCTTGTTTGATTTCGATTATATTAATATTTAATCGGAACTCGGCCTAACTCCTGAGTTAATTAAAATATGCAAATAGGTGTGGAGTGTCCTCCTCATCCCACCGCCCACGCTTGGGGGATCCTTTGTGTGCTTCCCTAAGCCTCATAGGCTCCCTTAAACCAAACACCAAGTGTAATTAAACAGTTACTGTCACTGATATACGTGCATTGGATTAAGGGGTGTACTGGAGTGGGGGTGGCACCTTGTGGGGCCCAACTATTATAGTGATTTTTTTTCTCTTTAATCGGCTGAATAAATAAATTATTTTCTCATTAATAATGTTCTAAAATAGGACTTATCTATTTTTTTATTTTAATTTTAAAATCAAACAATTTTTATAAAAAGACGAAGTTATTTATATCTCTATGTTTATTATAATAAAATTATTAGTGCATCTTCTAATATTGTTTAAAAAAAAAAACTTCCTTTAACATGTTAGCTTAATATCATGAATAAAATTTATCTGACCCTTACAACAGGCCAAGTTTTTACCTGTGTGCTAAGTGATTGGAACAAGCTCCCTGCGTCTATCTTCCCCAAAACCTACAATCTTCAGACTTTCAAGTCTAACCTCAACAGGCATCTTCTCAGTTCCCGCAGTTGAGTTTCCCTTTATGCTTCTCCTTTTGTTTTTATTTTCTTCCTGGCTGCATGTGACTATTGGTCATTATAGGTCTTCGGACCTTATGCACCCATTCCAAAAAAAAAAAAAAAAAAAAGTGGTCGTGCACATATTACGTAACACGTTAGGGGGAGGGGGGTAAAGGTTACTAATTGTGACATGGGGGCGCCTGGGGTTTCTCTAATTGTTACAACAAAATTCAAAGTTGAATTTTTTTTTTTTTTTTTTTATTTCGCCCGCAAAGTTGAATTTATAAAATTTTTTGAATTTGAAAAGATGGGTTTGAAAATCGAATACTAAAAAAAAAGGCCAAATGATTTCGGAAGAGGGGAAAAATGTTTTAAAAAATTTGCTAGTGATTTTATCAAAAAATTTTTTAGGCTATATTTATACTATTTGAAGTAAATAAATATTTTTAATTTTCTTCTCTTAATTTCATACAAGGGGGAGGGGGCAATGTACCCTTGCCCCCCCCCAGTTTCGGCGTCTATGACCATTCTCCTATCTTTTCTATGGAGTACAAGAGTAAAGTGGTCTTCAAAAGATTTCAATAGCAAAAAGAGAATATACATTTTTAAGAACATCTAAAAATAGGTGATTTATGAATTTTAAACAAAATCGTTGGAGCGAATTTTGAGAAAATTGAAAAACACTAAAAAAGTAAATAAGAAATTATAATATTTAAGATATTATATATATCGCGTATGTGAGCCGCGAAATTTATACAATTACTCTCACTCTGAGTCATAGGCGTAGCCAGGGGGAGAGGGGGTTTGGGGGTTCAAACCCCCCCCATGGGACCCAAGCCATAACTAGATATTTAATACAAATTATATTTCACATAGGGTAAGAGAAAGTAAAATATAATAATTTACTCTAGCTAAAAAAAAAAACCAAAATGATTTATAAATACCCTAAAATAAACTTAAATTTTTGAAAAAAATTTCTTGATTCCCCCCCCCCCTCCATCAAAAATTTCTGGCTACGCCAATGCTCTGTGCACAAATCGGAGGATCCGATTCGACTCCCGGCGGCACACCCTTATTTTTTCGGGTATATGAATTAATAAATATTTAATTGTACTAAAAAAGTGCATCAGTAAAGTACTAGTACTTTTTGGCCGATTTTGATTAAAAGCTTATTTTCACGCCCTTTCACCTCTCCTAGCGCTGAAAATCCATATGTACATGCACATTCATTAATACTTTCACATTTGATTCAAATAATCTACAAAATACAAATTTAATGTAATGTAAAAAGTTTTTTTCGTTTTTCTCAAAACTTTATATTTGGTTATTATATAGCTTTTGCACTCATATCTTCAATTATAATGAGAGTGAAAGAGAAAGGAGATTGACTGCATGGCAACTGCTCAAGGTCAACGAGATCATAAAAGATGACAATCGAGTCCAAAAATAGAAAGGCGCCCAGACGTCTGTGTCTGTCAAGCAATCTATTAAGCAACCTGAAAATATTGTCTCTGATTGTTTTACTGTTCAAATTAGGAAATTTCTTTTAAGGCTGTCTGGCGTCCGCCATATTTGCCCAATATTGACACTTAGTGACATCTAGTGGCAACACTTATAACTACATGATGGTGAAAACAAAAGAGTCAGCTTAGACGAATCGCCACCGAGCGGCGCCACTGGTGTGTGACACCCTTTTTAAATAGGTTTTTAAAACGATCTTATTATAAAGTGTTTTTAAAATTCAAGAAAAAACAAATAAAAAAATAAATAAATTTAATTTAAAAATTTTATGAAATTAGTATCAAGTTAATTAAATATATATTAAATACTTTTAAAATATTTTAAATTACTCTATTATTACTATAGAATTATAGACCACATTTTGTATTAATTATTTATTAAAACTATAAATAATTAACACAGTACCAATGAGGTATATAATTAAAAACTCCCCTAATGATAGTAATACAAATCACAAAATCTTTTAATACCTACTGTATTCTTTTTAATGACAATTTCTAAAATAATTTATATTTGAGCATAGACAGATTTGAAATAATTGTTTTCCGAATATAATTTAATCATAGTTTGTCACATTTGTTTGTTTATGTCAAAACAGGCAACTAATTTTACTTTCTCTTACCTATGTATATATGTAATATATATATATAGAGAGAAAGTATTGGATTCATGTCAAAAATTCGATGTCGAGATTTTGATGGATCTTCACGTTTTGAGGTCCCCTGAATCCAAAAAAGTGGTTTTCGCGACATGGTCTGTGTGTGGTGTGTGTGTGTGTGTGTCTGTCTGTCTGTGTGTCTGTGTGTGTGTTTGTGAACAAAATATCTCAAGAACGAAAAGAGCTAGGAAGTTGAAATTTTATATTTAAGTTAGGCACCCCCATGGGACGTGACACGAAGCTTTTGAACAAAATCGACCAAAAAGTACTAGCACTTTACTGATTCACTTTTTCAGTTTTTTTCGATTTTCTCAAAATTCTGCTCCAACGATTTTTTTTTAAATTCAAAAATCAATTATTTTTTAGATTCTCTATAAAATGTATATTCTCATTTTGTGATTGAAATCTTCTGAAGACCACTTTACTCTTGTACTCCATAGAAAAGATAGGAGAAATGGTTGCCATGGTATCAAAATATAAATATTTTCCCATACTTATAAATTTTACATCTTGAATTCAATTGTACCCTACTGTCGGAAACTAAATACATATCGACACAAAAAATCTGGTGTGACAAGCACAGTACACAACTTTCGATTACCGAAGGTAAGAGAAAGTTGTGTGCTGTGCGCCAGTCACACCAGATTTTTTGAACTGATTTTATTGTAAACTACTGTACCAATATCCAGGTGGGGGCGAGGGGGGCTTGCCCCCGCCCTAGGCGCATCAAGCTTTTGGCGCCCCTCGCGCATCCCCTTTTTTCAAAAAATCTCCGGCTTTTTTTGAAATTTCATAATAAATTCATTTTATATCATAAATCCGGAGAAAAAATTACAAAAAAAAGCTCGAACGAGATTCGAATACTAAAAAAAAAAGGTCGAACGAAAAACGGCGCCCCAGCTGAGCTTCGCCCCCTCCGCCCTCAAGGGCTAGTTACGCCGCTGCCAATAACCCAAAAATTTTAAACAAAGAACAGTTACCGATCACAATAATTGATGTGACAAGCAAGACCATAACTTTCTCTTACCTTCGGTAATTGAAAGTTGTATTCATTGATGACAGTGGCGACATTTCAAGTTTTTCTTGGAGGGGGGAGGGCAAATTTTTTTTCTTACAAATAGGTAGCTACTTAAATTTGGCCAAAAGATATTTAATTTAATTAATTGTTTAATTTTGTACAGTTTGTATACTCGTAGATGTTTTTTGAAGTATTTTATTTAGAATAATATAAAACTTTATCAAAATCAGAGCCCTTGGGAGGGGGGGGGGGGGGGGGGGGGGCAAATGCCCAGATTTTTAATGTCGCTAAATAGGCCTATTTAGTTTTCGACAGTTGATTTCAAGAAGCATTAAATCTGGAATGAACTGAAAATGAAAATATACATTTTAAAGAGCATCTAATAAATAATTGATTTTTGAATTTTAATCAAAATTGTTGGAGCGAATTTTAAGAAAATCAAAAAAACTGAAAAGTATCAGTAAAGTACTAGGACTTTTTGAACGATTTTAATTAAAAGCTTATTTTCACGCCCTATGGGGTTGTCTAACATATAAAATTTCAACCTCCTAGCTCAATTCTTTCATGCTTTAAATTGAACCCAGGCAGAGGCGTACCGAGGCAGTTGGGGGCCTGGGGCGGCACTAAAAGAGGGGGCCTTAATTGAATTTTTTTTTGGGGGGGGGGTGCTCATCTTTAAAATATCCTTCTACTCCATACACAAAAATATTTTTAAAATACCGTATATCCCTGAACCCCAAGGGCCCCGGGGCCTTTCAAAGAGAAATTTTCATTAAATTTTGTTTTTACTTGAGCCCTGAGGGCCCCGGGGCCTCTCAAAGAGAAATTTTCATTAAATTTTGTTTTTGTTTTTTTTTACCTAAATTTTTCCCTTTTTACTTGAGCCCTGAGGGCCCCGGGGCCTTTCAAAGAGAAATTTTCATTAAATTTTGTTTTTTATAAATATATGGGGGCCTATGCCGGCTCGGGGCCTGGGGCGGACCGCCCCCCCCCGCCCCCCCCTCGGTACGCCACTGAACCCAGGCACACACACACACACAGACACACACACACACAGACAGACCATGCCGCAAAAACCACTTTTTGGATTCAGGAAACCTCAAAAAGTACCTATCTATCAAAATCTCGACAATTAATTTTTTTGAGAGAAAGTAAAACCAAACTTTCAGATAGTTTTTTTTTTTTTTTAAACCGCTTTCAATGAGATAACTCGGGCAGTACTTATTGTCTGAAAGTTATATGATTTACAATACATTCTACTCAAATGTCAGCATAAACATTTCTTCCAATTTTCTACCTGAAACAAGGGGATGATTTGCACCTATTTCTTTCTTAGTTTTTTTTTAAATATAAAATAGAATATGAATTGATAATTTTTTCATTAAAGATAAATAATATCAATAAAATTTATTAATAAAAAATTCAATTTATTCATAGTACAAAATAATATTAAAATTCATAAATCAATTATTTTTTTATGATCATAAAATGTATATCGTATATATTTTTGCTCTCAAAATTGTATGAAAAAAAAAGTTTTTTTCTATAGCCTCTGTTTGTTTATTCCTTTACCTGCTTTGAAAAGAAAAATAGTTTCTTTAAAAGGTAATTGACCCTTTTCCTATTCATGAAAAATACAACTGTCAATCACTATTTTATTACGAATAAAATTCAAATTTATTTAATAAATTTTGATTTTAAATTAATTCGATATTGGCAAAAACTAATCGGTTATCAAAAATAGATTCTATTCATTTTTTGAAACACATTTTTCTATAAAAAAAAATCTGGTGTGACTGGCGCACAGCACACAACTTTCTCTTACCCTTCGGTAAGAGAAAGTTGCGCACTGTGCTGGTCACACCAGATTTTTTGTGTCGAGATATATTTAGTTTCCGATAGCACCTTAGTTTCAAACTTGCATTTTAAATGTTGACTGCTTCAAATAAACTATGGTTATTTTTCAAAATTTTAATCTCATATTTGGACATTTTATACACAATATAGAATCGTAAATAAATACAAAATTTCATAAGAATTGGAAAAAAAATTTTAAATGCCTAAAAAGTTCCAAAGGGGGACCCCCTTTTGAATCGAAATTAACATACAAATCCCTATAGGAAATTAACATTAGGCCTATGCGAAGATAAGGTGGAAAGGGGAATTTAAATAAAAAGAGTAGAGAGAGACGATAATGTTTGCAAGTGAGAGAGAGACATATATGTTTTCTTTGAAACAATTAAAGACACAAATAAATTTAAAAAAAATGGGAATTTAAATAATAATTGATTTTTAATCTAATAAAAAGAAAAAGATTTAAATTCCGTTACCATGGCAACCATTTCTATCTTTCCTATGAAGAACAAGAGTAAAGTGGTCTTCAGAAGATTTCAACGGCAAAATGAGAATATACATTTTAAAGAGCATCTAAAAAATAATTGATTTTTGAATTTT
>JAKCPI010012815.1:0-20232 GCA_023213315.1 Euborellia annulipes | reverse complement strand
CCGGCAAGATCAGATTTACAATTCTTTAAGCCAGTGGCTCCCAACCAGTAGGCCACGGGCTGATTGCAACTGGGCCGCGGACGTCTAAGAAAAGATAAATTTTTATATATATATACACTGGGCCTCAGCGTTTTTTTTAATGAAAAAAGTGGACCGCACATCAAAATAGGATGGGATCTACTGCTTTAAGATCTTCTTAACTGAGTATTTTTGGTGGAATTCGATCTTCACATTTTGCATTCTAAGAGGCTACTTGTTGTTGAACCCAACGTCATTTCGCGGCTGTCATTTGGTGAGTTTATTATTTTGAATACTTTACTTTTCCAATAATATTAATAATCGGTACTAAGGTCATTTTTATGTTACAAAAGTTAAGGGAATAACAAAATTTGACTTACAATTTTATTCTTTTTACTTTCTCTTATCTCTATATATGTTAATATATATAGAGTGAAAGTATTGGATTAATGTGAAAAATTCGATGCCGAGAGAAATTCGATGCCGAGATTTTGATGATGACACGTTTTGAGGTGCCCTGAATTCAAAAAAAGTGGTTTTTGCGACATGGTCTGTCTTTTAACAAGAAAGAGGGTCCAAAAATCAAAGAAATGACAAATTTTTGCATCCTATTTTATTTTTCCTTTAACTTTTATTAAAATTGAAGCAGTACTTTTTGTTTTTATCTCAGGCGGGCCCGAGCCAGCTGGAGGGGAGTCCAGGGGTCGAAGCCCCCCTGAAAAGACACGAAACCCAAGGCGGGTGGCATAATTAATACCTATATAGAGAAATCGACCAATAGTCAAGGGATTAATGAAATTTTCCCAATTCATTTTATTTGCATCTTGGTCGTGTCTTTTTTCTAATTTTTTTTGTTTATATCTGCTGGCTAGATAGGCCTATTTTATGGATTCTTTCATTTGAGAATTCTTACTTTCTATGTATAATAATATAATATTTTATTTTGTTTTCTCTAACCGCTGCCAATGGGTCGTTTTGATAACTTACCTACCCCAACATTAAAATAGCCTCCCTATGGGGAAATACATGGTGTTTGTCCTTCAGCTATTTTAATGCTGAAGGACAAACACCATGTATTTCCCCATAGGGAGGCTATTTTAATATTGGGGTAGGTAAGTTATCAAAACGACCCATCTTTAATAGCATGGATTAACTCGTCTGAGAAAAATATCTATACAGCAAATATACAGTAGCAAATAAATAAGGAAAATTAAGGATATTAGACTAAATAAAAATTCACTTAAAAAAATATGACTTATTTAATATCAAAATTAGATAGATGTACAGAAAATCAAGAAAAAAGATAAGAAATGATACAGCCAGATATATTTAATATTTTAATAGAACTGACAAATAATCAAAATCTTTGTTTCAGGATTACCTGATAAGGAATTCGGCATCACGAGGGATGAATAAATCATACGGAAATGCAGCTACATAAAAGAGGTAAATCAACTTTTTTAATTTTCACTTTAATTCAAACAAAATAGAATTTCTTCAGATCTTTGACTCGAGTCCCAGTGAACTTAAATAATATATTTAAAAATAAAAATTTTTCTCATTACTATTAAAATAAATATGAATAATTACATTTTTTTAAATTATAATTAGATATTTTTGAAGTACTATCATTAGAGTTTGCAAATAATTTTTTTAAGGAAAAAACTGAAAATATCTTATTTAGTTGCGAATTCTTAAGTTAGAATACCTAAAAAAAAAAATTTATATTAAATTTTAATATTTTTATTTCATCCACTAAGATAAGCCGCAAAACGAAGATTTATATAATTAGATATATTAGATAATATCTAATTATATAAATACCTTTTAATTATTTCGTTCGTTGACAGGAAAATATAATTACAGCATATAAAACCTTGGATATCAGATTCATTAATTTAATCAATACTAACTAAAAAACTGCATTTTTAAATATATTCCTTTTTTTATATTTTTGCAGACTAAAAAGGGACAACTCAGCGGCTGGTAATGAAGACGAAGAGTTAAAATCCCCGATGATTAGTAGATTATTTGCTGGAAGAATCATATGGAGTTCATTGTCAAAAGAAACAGGCCCATAAAACAAGAATTTTTCAACTTGTTAGACATGTCTTTTAATGAAAACGTTCGACTTTGTAAGTGTTTAATTTTCAATCTAAAAGGGCATTTTATATTTTTTCAAATACAAATCTTTATTAAATGTTGTTTTTATTTTTAATTTTAGGTGTGATTTGGACCAAAGAACTTGTCGTTTGCTACTTTTCTTCGATCTTTGAATGATATAACATCTTCCATCAATTATATATATATATACATATTATACTCTGATGGGAGCTCAGCAAAACGACAAAGGCAGAATAAGAATTATACTCATTTACAAAAAGAAAAAAAGACAGAAGAGTTTCATACTTTCAAAGAAAATACAGATCGATTAAATCCCATTAAATAAGGTAAGCTTTAATGAAAATGATCTTTTACTATCTTTTAAATGTTTTCGACCAGTCACACCAGATTTTTTTTTTTCAGAATTCCTTTTGCACTACGTCAACTCATGGAAAAACTCGAACTGGGCAGAAAAGGCTGCACGCCGCATTCCTCGACGATGAAAAAGCGTTCAGTGTTGGATATTTCAATAAATAGAACAATTTTGTCATACCTACAGTATGTTTTGGTTACGGTATTTATCATTGCATAAATTGTAAAAAATTTTGTTTTCCTAAATAAATTGAGTTCTCTTTTCAAAAAGATATAATTAATTTAATATTTAATACAACAAGTGGTAGCAGAGCTTTCTAAAAAATGGATATATTTAATAGTAGTAAAATTGAATTATTAAACGGTTCGAATTATGCAACCTGGTCAGTAAAAATGGAGGCAATATTAACTTTGAAAAATTTATATGAAGATACGATAATTAATGAAGAACCAGTTATAAGAACTGAAAGTCATGCGGAAGATATTAAAAAAAAACATGAAGAATGGAAAAAGAAAAACAGAAGCTTATAGTATAATAATTTTATTTAACGAACAGGCAATATTATTTAAAGCTACTAAGAATGCTAAATTATTATGGACGGAAATTAAACAGAGATATCAATTATTATTATTATCGTATTATCGATGAAAATATTGTTAATTTAAATTTAAAGATAAGTCATTTGAAGAAACAATATAAAGAAACAATTGAAGAATATTTATTAAGAGCTCAAAGAATTGCAAAAGAATTAATAGAATTAGGGAAAAAAATTCAAGATAAAGAATTAATTCGTTATATAGTGAAAGGATTACCATCAAAATATGACCCTATCACCACTGCATTATCACTGAATAGAAATATTACATTTTCAGAACTAAGGCAAGCATTATTAGATTTTGAAAAAAAAAGAATAAGGAGCAAAATGATAATTTTCAAGCTTTTAAAACGAACTATACGAAGTCAGGTAGGGAAAAGTCTTGTCATTTTTGTGGAAAAAGGGGACATTGTATTGTTGGTCTAAGATTAACAATAGAGGTAATCAAAGTTCTAATTACAAAAATAAATATAATAATCATACCAATTTTCAGAATAATTTTAATAAATATAAAAATAATAATCAGACAGAAAAAGCAAATAAACGAATGTTGCAGAAACAAATGGAAAAGAATTTTGTTTAATTTCAAACTACTCGAAAGGAGATAGACAAACATGGTATTTAGATTCAGCTTGTACATCTCATATGAGAGAACAAATAATAATAAGAGAAGTTACAGAAGAAAAAATATTTTTAGGAATGAAGATTGAGAGGAAAGAAAATTTTATCACTTTATCACAAGAAGATACTTGAAAAATTTAAAATGACTGATGCGAATCCAGTTAAAACACCTGGAGAAGTCGGGAATAATTTAGATATTTTTCAAGAGAGTAAACCTATATCCAAGAAATTATATCAAGAGGCTATTGGGAGTATTGTATTTATAGCAACTGGAACAAGACCTGATTTGGCGTACTCAATAAGCAAATTATCACGTTATTGTCAGGATCCAAGAGAGATACATTGGACAGCGTTTAAAAGAATTTTGAAATATCTAAACACAACATTTTAAAATTAATTTACAAGTCAGAAGAAGGAAAATTAAATATAAAGACGGATGCGAGCTGGTGTACTACAATGGATGGAAAATCGTATGGTGGATACATAACGAAAATTGGAAATTCAATCATTTCATGGAAAAGTAAAAAACAAAATTTAGTTGCCTTATCCACAATGGAAGCCGAACTCCTTGCTTTCTGTGAAGGGGTGTGTGAGGGGAAGTGAATAAAAAATTTAGTAGAAGAAGTGAATTTTGAGACGTTATTAAAATATTCTAGAGGACAACATTCAAGAGGAGTATTATTTCATTGAACAAGACATCATTAGAATAAACTAATTATAAATTATGACTGAAATATTCATTAAAATAACTTGAGAGCATCTACCCTATCGATTTCCTTTACAAATAAAAGTAGAGGAGGGCAAAAAAAAGATTGAACCTAAAATGAACCGCAACTGGGCCCCGGACGTCTAAGAAAAGATATTTATACAAAATTATATATGTACACTGGGCCTCAGCGTTTTTTTTTTTACGGAAAAAGTGGGCCCGACATCAAAATAGGTTGGGAACCACTGCTTTAAGCTCTTCTTAACTGAGTACCTTTGGTGGAATTCGATCTTCACATTTTGCATTCTAAGAGGCTACTTGTGTTGAACCCAACGTCATTTCGCGGCTGTCATTTGGTGAGTTTATTATTTTGAATACTTTACTTTTCCAATAATATTAATAATCGGTACTAAGGTCATTTTTATGTTACAAAAGTCAAGGGAATAACAAAATTTGATTTACAATTTTATTCTTTTTACTTTCCCTTACCTCTATGTATGTTAATATATAGAGAGGGAAAGTATTAGATTAATGTCAAAAATTCGATGTCGAGATTTTGATGATGACACCTTTTGAGGTGCCCTGAATCCAAAAAAGTGGTTTTTGCGTCATGGTCTGTCTTTTAACAAGAAAGAGGGTCCAAAAATCAAAGAAATGACAAATTTTTGCTTCCTATTTTATTTTTTCTTTAACTTTTAATAAAATTGAAGCAATACTTTTTTTTTTATCGAAGGCGGGCCCGAGCCAGCTGGAGGGGGTCCATGGGGACGAAGCCCTTAGATCAGATTTAGTCTGATTTGATTAGCCGTTCGGGATCTTCAGGGGTTTAAACTTTCAAATTTGAATTTACTGCAGCACTGTAAAATGAAATGATAGGAAATGCCCCCGGGTGTGGCATAGTAGGTAGCGTGCCTACCTCCTATACCAAACGTCGCGGGTTCGGACCCAGGCAGTCCGATGATTTTATTTAAGCCATTTGGATACCAGATGGCTTAAATAGAAATGCCTGAACTCACAATAGATAATATATATTACAACGGTTATCGTCAAAGTCTTAAATGGCCTAAGTTGCCGAAAAGACTGTGTGAATGTGTGTGTGAGTGTGAGTGCGAATGAGAAAAAAAAAATGATAGGAAAAAAATAAATTGTGAAATATTTAGCTGAAAAATTATTCTTTCTAATCGTATATTCCACATAATTATACCTCTTAAGACAGAGGAGTTTTTCAAGCCGCTAAACATTTTCGTGCATGCCCTCCTACCCGGCCACTAGACACACATGCATTGTAAGACGTTGTCACGTCAAGGGTGGTTTTTCCTGGAGGTGGTGGGCTACAAAATAGCCATTGAATCAAATAAATTATATAAAATTATTTATTATTTAGAATGATGAAGAAAGAGAGGATGTCAGCCAAAATAGGAGCCTCTATCGAATAAAAATCTCCAATCAGAAAACTTTCGGGTTTAATTAGATAAAACCATCATCAGTTCTTTAGAGATTATTGGCAATCTAAGATGCACACCATTGAGATGCAGATAGAGTTGTTATATATAAACATATACAAAATTATATAAAAAATACAAAATTTGCATATCAGTTGTCAGATGCCATCAGTCAACACGGCCAAGTCTCAAATGTATACATACAATCATACAATCATATACATTTGAGACTTGGCTGTCCAAATGTATACATACAATCATACAATCATATACATTTGAGACTTGGCCGTGTTGACTGATGAGCATCTGACAACTGATATGCAAATTTTGTATTTTTTATATAATTTTGTATATGTTTATATATAACAACTCTATCTGCATCTCAATGGTGTACATCTTGAGATTGCCAATAATCTCTAAAGAACTGATGATGGTTTTATCTAATTAAACCCGAAGCGTTTTCTGATTGGAGATTTTTATTCGATAGAGGCTCCTTTTTGGGTGACATCCTCTCTCCTTCATCATTCTAATTGCGAACAGCCACTTCTATTATCAATATTTATTATTTAATTTAAAGAACAGACAATTTCAAAATATCTTAATTTTTCACATAAACTTCTCCATTCTTCATCCTTTATCAATTAAATAATTAAACATATCGAGAGGGATGGAGGAGACAAATTACTTGAAAAAATTCTATTCTTTTCTATAAAATTTTCCATAAAAATCACTCATTTTTTTTTTATAGAAAGATTTGTTAAAAAGAAAAGAAAATATTGTTCAATCAATTATTCAAATTATCAAAAAGAAATAAACCTTAAAAAAAAATTAGACAAAAAATAATTAGGGGCCATCCATAAATTACGTCACACGAATTTCAAGACTTTTTAACCCCTCCCCCCGTCCTTGTCACAGTTTGTCACATTTTTAAAAATCCCTCCCCCTGATGTGACGTCACACATTTTCCAATTTTCTCAATAATAGACACCTAATTATGCTAATTATAATAATAATAAATAATCAGTGGCGTACCGAGGGGGGGCGGGGGGGGCGGTCCGCCCCAGGCCCCGTGCCGGCATAGGCCCCCATATATTTATCAAAAAAAATTTAATGAAAATTTCCCTTTAAGAGGCCCCGGAGCCCTCAGGGCTCAAAAAAAAAACCGAAAAATTTAGTTAAAAAATCAAAATTTAATGAAAATTTCTCTTTGAGAGGCCCCGGGGCCCTCAGGGCTCAAGTAAAAAACGAAAAATTTAGTTAAAAAATCAAAATTTAATGAAAATTTCTCTTTGAGAGGCCCCGGGGCCCTCAGGGCTCAAATAAAAACCGAAAAATTTAGTTAAAAAATCAAAATTTAATGAAAATTTCTCTTTAAGAGGCCCCGGGGCCCTCAGGGCTCAAATAAAAACCGAAAAATTTAGTTAAAAAATCAAAATTTAATGAAAATTTCTCTTTAAGAGGCCCTGGGCCTTCAGGGCTCAAATAAAAACCGAAAAATTTAGTTAACAAATCAAAATTTAATGAAAATTTCTCTTTAAGAGGCCCCGGTGCCCTCAGGGCTCCAATAAAAACCGAAAAATTTAGTTAAAAAATCAAAATTTAATGAAAATTTCTCTTCGGGAGGTCCCAGGACCCTTGGGGTTCAGGGATATACTGTATTTTAAAAATATTTTTATGTATGGAGGAGAAGGATATTTAAAGATGAGTACCCCCCAAAAAAAAAAATTCAATATAAGGCCCCCTCTTCTAGTGCCGCCCCAGGCCCCCAACTGCCTCGGTACGCCTCTGTAAATAATCTCATAGCGAGAGTTCTAAACTATTAACAAATAGATTGTGTTCGTAAATATTAAAAATTTTTTTGTTCACCTATAAATTTCGCGTTTGGGCATCTCGAATTTTGAAATATGAGGTCACAAGGTTTTTCACTCCCCCACCCCTTGTCACATAATATCACATTCTGGTGATACCCTCAGTGGCGTACCGATGGGGGGGGGGGGCGTAGGGGCGGTCCGCCCTAGGCCCCGAGCCGGAATAGGCCCTCATATATTTATAAAAAAAAAAATTTAATGAAAATTTCTCTTTGAGAGGTTTCGGGGCCCTCAGGGCTCAAGTAAAAACGGAAAAATTTAGATAAAAAAAAAAAAAAAAAAAAAAAAATTAATGAAAATTTCTCTTTGAAAGGCCCCGGAGCCCTTGGGGTTCAGGGATATACGTTATTTTAAAAATATTTTTGTGTATGGAGAAGGATATTTAAAGATGAGCACCCCCCCCCAAAAAAAAATTCAATATTAGGCCCCCTCTTCTAGTGCCGCCCCAGGCCCCCAACTGCCTCGGTACGCCTCTGGATACCCTCCCCCCCTTTTAGGTGTGACGTAATTAATGGATGGCCCCTTATTAGATCTTTCAAATTAGAAACAATTCAAGTACTTAATTTAAAAAAAATTATTATCTAATAATCCATTATTTGAATGAATTGAGGTAAAAATTCTAATTACAATTGTATTAATTCCCTTTTATATTTAAACATAAGAAAGGAAAGGACTAAGGGAAAATAAAACAATTATTTAATAAAATAATCTTTATTGAATACTATAGAAGAGGATAAAAAATAAATAAATATTTCTTTGTTTCAGAAGAGAGTC
Source organism: Euborellia annulipes (assembly GCA_023213315.1). Lineage (NCBI taxonomy): Eukaryota > Metazoa > Arthropoda > Insecta > Dermaptera > Anisolabididae > Euborellia > Euborellia annulipes. The sequence goes on along the minus strand of JAKCPI010012815.1, from coordinate 11,732 downwards.
CTTAGAAAACCAAATCCATCTGCGTCAACCAACTCACCTCTGCAAAATGCCTCTATTGCGATTCTATTAGGGAGAATAAAACGTCACACACACCTACTCTCTCCACAATTAAAAGGTATTTATAATTTATTATTCCATTTAAATTTGCATATTTCACTTGCGTCGGGTTAGCATTTTATTTTTATATTTTCTTTCTTAAAACATATTTATAAAATTATCCTTTGTCTTAAAACTTAAAACCAGAGGGTGTAAAAGGGTGTAGGGGAGACCGGGGCAGGTTGGCCCACGGGGCAGGTCGGCCCAGTCGCGATATTTCGCAGAATAATTGGACGATTGTGTTACGGATCAGAATGATGGTTAATAGCACTGCCACCCTACTTCTGCCAATACAACTATAGCGATCGGAGTAAATTCGCATGAGCTAGGATCATTTATTCGTTTTTTGCACCTTGGAGTAAATTTTTATTAGTTGAATAAAATTGTTTTATCTACTTTTTGGTTACTTCGAGGATAAAAAGTGAGCACTATGTTTAAAGGTCAGAATATAAGGATTATTTCTCCATGGCATTTTAATTAAAAAAACCTCAACGGGATTTGTGCGGGATAAAAATTGTTTCAAATATGACGAGGGGCAGGTTGGCCCAAAAATGACGGGGTAGGTTGGCCCACTCGATTTTTTGCCATTGTATGTATGAAATCGTTAAACCCTGTTTTATCTTTTCAATTTTAGTGGCAATGAATGATGTAAAAGTAACAAAATAAAAATTATTATAAATATCGATGTTATGCTGGCCGTCATTGAGAGTTTATTGGAGGAAATTTTGCATCATAAATGAGCACGTGTGTTTGTTTTTGGGAAATTGTTATCAGATATATGAATATGTTCTTATTGTTTTCTAAAACGTTCTAGTTCTTTGAATATGTGTGGTTCGGGAAGATATGAAGTGTTTCCGCTTTTTTTTTTTTTTTTTTTTTAACAATCACACTTTTTCCCATTCACACTCACATTCACACAGTCTTTTCGGTAACTCAGGCCATGTAAGACTTTTACGATAACCGTTGTATTAATAATTATATATTTTGGGGGGTCCAGGCATTCTTATTTAAGCCATTTGGTATCCAAATGGCTTAAATAAAATCATCGGACTGCCTGGGGCCCGAACCCACGACTTTTGGTATACGAGGTTAGCACGATAACCTCTACATAAAGCCCCGAGAGCTAAGAGATTTTTCAAAAGAGCACAAATTGAAAGTTGGGAGAGAAAAGTTGGGATCCTTGTTGGGATACTCTATTTGCCAACTTGCCAAGCCCAAGTAAGGTGTCTGCAATGCTCTTCATAGCATTCTGACTCTCATCTCCAACCTCTGGACCACGGTTATAACATTGATTCGTAAATACAAAAGAAAAACTCAAAAAGGAAATGATCTTGAAGTCACGATATACTTTTTTTGATTTAGTACTCACTTATTACTGAAACTGTTGCAATAACCTTAAAATAAACTTTGTGTGTTAAAATTAAGTTGTTTTAAATTATTTTCTTGCATTTTAATTCATATAAAAATAACAAATGCCTTCCGGGCCAACCTGCCCCGAGGCCCGGGCCAACCTGCCCCGACCACGGGGCAGGTTGGCCCACTCGAAATATTTTAGAAATAATTATTTTTTTTAATTTTAACATCAATTTAGGAGACTTTTACGATGACCATTTGGTAGCTTAAGGTTGCACCAACATTTTAAAATAAAAACATAAACGAAAATGATTAAATAAAAAATTTTATAAAAGAAATAAAAATTAGTGGGCCAACCTGCCCCGGTCTCCCCTACATTAGGGGTATGACTTTTCGACTTTTTTTTTTTTGTTTAAGATTTCCTGTATCACTACTCAATTAACTTTTGCCTATTAATGACTAAAATTACGTTTATTCCATTAAAATAAAAAAAAAGGTCACGCACAAACCACTTTAAAATTTTAGGTTGGCTGGTCGCAGTCTTGTATAAGCCGGTATATAAGGGAGGTGTTCAAAGCGGGTAGTTGAGTTTTAATTAACTTAATTTGCTTAATTTGGTGTCAATTTTAACTTTCATAACACTCTAGAAAATCCCGGGGAGGGGGAGGGGTAAGGTACCCTCTGGGAAGGGGTAAGCCAAAATCATAGTTATATATTTTATTTTTCTAATCAAGATTTAATGATAAATTATAGAAATTCTATTTATAAAAGCAAATTTTAGTATTTTTTTTATTATTTTAAATAAAAGATAGGTTGCAGCAAATGTTCGATGAGAAAGGTACCCCAAACCCAAGTTTATTAGTTGCCAGCTCCATGTGCTGGATCTCTTTATACGTGTTATCATGGGCGATGAGCTCTATGGTTTGACTAAATCACCAAATATCCACTACTTCTTTGTGCAGGATTTTATCAGCAATTATAATAAATAGAAAGGAGCCTTCAGTAACATTAAAACTAAAATTAAGGAAACAGGCGGCTGAAGAGACGACATGAAGTTTCTCTATCACCTCACTCGTGTCTTCCATCACTTCGCTGAGAGTAATGAAATCTTTTTCGTGAAATTTCAACAAATTCCAAATATCAGCAATTCACCCTGGACCTGTTGGGCCATTCTAGCCCTTCTTGAGTTTATTATGATGCCTGAAATGCGCAAAATTTGTCCATTCATTTCTTACTAAGGGGCTGATCATTAAATCAGCAGCCAATGGTTCCGCGTTTAAGATTTTGATGAACTATCTGCAGCTCTGAATTAGCAGGGTTAAATTTCTTGAAAACCCACTGGGAAATAGATGAATTTCCAATCAACATTGCCAGAAACAACCAATGTTGTGAGGGGTGCAATCAAAGATATTGAAGAAGTCTACTAAGACACCTCCCTCAACAAGGTCAACCCCCCCACTGAGTTTCATCCTCATAAATGACCTTATTTAGAATATTTGACTTCCTTGTGTCTTTAATGACCCTATATAAGTGAATCTAAAGCTTGTGTTAAATTTTGTATCTTTTTAGAGTGACTTCAAAAAATTGGCAAAAAATCTGATATATAAAATTTTCAAATCATTTTGTGCGTGACGTTTTTTTATCAAATCACCTTGAAAGTAAGATTTTATTCAATATTAAGTAAAAGTTCATCATGTTATGATACAGGGATCCGAGGTTGTAAAAAAGTCATACCCCTAGTGTACATCTTTAATATCATTAATATTTTTTCCTTAAAAATAAGGATAAAAAATCGTTTATCAATATTATTTTTTTGTAAACTCTTTTTTTCTACTTACAAACACACACGAATCATATTAAATAAGAAAAAATAATAAAAAAAAAAATGCATGTGAATCATCCTTATGATCAAAGAATCAGCACAAACTCAAATTTTTTTTTTTTTTTTAATTATGAACTGATTTGCATCTCGTCTATTACGATGATATTAGTGAGAATAAAACGTCACACACACACACACACAATACACACCACATCTCGCTCTTAAAAGGTACTTATTGTTTGTATATTTCACTTTTATAAAGGGTTAGCATTTTATTTTTATATTTTCTTTCTTAATATTTTGTTATAAAATTTTATTATTAATGAAAACAGAGGGTAGTAACAGGTGTATATTTTCCATTCTAATTAAAATTTTATTTTTATATTTTTTTGTTAATTCTCTTTCTCCATGTTAACACATATATACACAAACACACAAATATACGAATCATATTTAGTAAAAAAAAAAAGAAATAATAATTTTTATCTTTTACAGAGGTAGAGGTGGTTATTGCTAGAGGTCGACTTCTCACTTCATCATCTTCCTTGTCGTTTGAGCATCAACGTCTCAAGTCCTCTCTCTGCACCGGGTAAGTAAGTCCTGACAATCAAATCTTCACAATTTATTATTTAATATCACAAATATTAATTACATTTACCTGGGGAAGGTCATTCTCTCTTTTTTTAAAATCTCTGGTATATCATTTAAATCTTCAAAAGTCTCCCTCCCTCTCTCTCCCTTTTTTGATTCGGCTTCCACCAGTTAGAGTTTGGGTGTCTTGCTTTTTACTTTCTCTTACCTATATGTTAATACAATCAAGAGAGAAAGTATGGGATTCATGTCAAAAATTTGATGTCGGGATTTTGTTGAATATAGTCTACACTTTTTGAGCTCCCCTGAATCAAAAAAGTGGTTTTCGCGACATGGTCTGTCTGTCTGTGTATCTTTGTGTGTGTATCCAATTTAAAGTATGAAGAAATTGAGCTAGGAGGATTAAATTTTATATTTAATTTAGACACCCCCCTAGAGCGTGAAAATAAGCTTTTGATCAAAATCGACCAAAAACTTCTAGCCCTCTCTCTCTTTTTTGATTCGGCTTCCTTTTTTCGAACGGGTGGGTTGTTTATTTTTTTTTTCTTTAGTAACAAATCAATTTTCTACAACTAAAGAAAATAAAATTTTTTTCTTAAAAAATTTTGATTCTCTTTGGGAACATTCTAAGATAGAAAAATATTTCTAATTATTAGGGCTCGGATTTATAGGCACTGAAAATCTTGAAAATAGGCAGGCAACTAAGCACTAAAAAATTATTAAAATAGGCAGTTAAAAAGGCATTTATTATAAAAATAGGCACTTAAAAGACATTATTTAAGAAATAATATAAAAAATTTTAAAAATTGATGTCTTATTTTTGGTAATCTGGTGTGACTGGTCGCACAGCACACAATTTTCTCTTAATTTCGGTAATTTAAAGGCGCATTCTGTACTTGTTTGCCAGAATATTAATAGAAATCAAATTTTTAAGTACTAATTTTTTTAAAATTTTATATTAAAAATAATTTTTTTTTTTTCGAAAAAAAGTATTTTTTTTTTTTTCAAATCTCGGGAGGGGGGGGTAAAGGGGGTAATTACCCCCCCTTGAAATATTTTCTTGATAATTCAAAAAATTTTAAATTTAGGCTATGTATAGCTCGTAAAAAATTGAAATTGGCTATTTGAACTTAAAATAGGCACTAAAAAAAGGCATTTATAGATGAAATAGGCACCAAAACCCAGAATCGGCCAAAATAGGCATTATAGGCACTAACAAATGCCTCTTATTTTATTCAGAATTTCATGAAACGTATACATATATTGGCCTAAATTTTAAGCCATAAATTAAAAAAAGGCAAATAGGGCGAAATCCGAGCCCTACTAATTATATTTAAAAACATTATCTGCATCTATATTAGACCTATGGAAATGAATGGGAGGGTTGCTTTCTTAAAATGTTATCCCTCGTCTTTCTTATAGTAGTGATTTTGTGATTTTTTTAAAAATTTGTCTACGTTTCTGGGTCGTAACAGGCTACAAGCCTGTATTTCCAACTTTCGTTTCGTGAATATATTTCTTATGTTTTTACATATAATTCGATCTTCCTCGGCTCATGCATCTTATAGATATTCATTTATTAAAATAAATTAATAAATAAATTTCCATTTCTTTTTCTCATTAAAACCTTTGAGATTTTTATATGAAAATTAATTTAATTCCTGCTTTTTTTTTTTTAAACTACCCTCCTCCCAAGTTAGTTTCTTATTCTACAAATTTTATGTATATAGAAAGATTTGTTCAATTAAAAAAAAAAATAATCCTCAATTATTGTTCAATCAATTTTACAAATTATCAAAAGAAACAAACCCTTAATAGACCAGGCGCTGGAGGTAGTTGAGTATGCAAAATCTGAGGACCGAATTCTGACAATGGATTTGGGCTAAGAATAGCCCCCAGAATAAGGATCCGGATCTTGCCGGGCCAATTTTTGGTCCAATTTTTTTTACCCCCACTCCTCTTATCTCTATAGGAAATCAATGGAATGCATGCTAAGATAATGTGAAAACATGCAATTATGGTCAAATTCGAGTACTTAAAACTTCAAACAATGAAAAAACTGTCTTGTCAGCAACTGAGGGGATCCTCTAAAGTCCCCTGAGAAGTACTATCTTGCCACCAGTTGTTGTGGTCCTCTCTAACCCCTTCAACTCTTTTCTCTCCCTTTATTATAAATTTAAATATACTGCCTTAAAACCATGCCAAATTGTGGGGACCGGCAATTATGTTCATAATCCACTACCTGGTACCCCAATCAATGAAAAATACTATCTTGCCGTCAGCTGCGGTGGTCCCCTTTAACTCCTTCACCTCTTTTCTTTCCCTTTATTATAAATTTAAATGTACTGCCTAAAAACCATGCCAAATTATGGGGACCGGCAATTATGTTCATAATACACTACCTGGTGCCCCAATCAATGAAAAATACTATCTTGCCGCCAGCTGCGGTGGTCCCCCTTTAACCCCTTCACCTCTTTTCTCTCCCTTTATTATAAATTTAAATATACGACCTTAACATCACGCCAAATTGTGGGGACCGGCAATTATGTTCATAATCTACTACCTGGTACCCCAATCAATGAAAAATACTTTAGGCGCTGCGGGGCCTCTTTAACCCCTTCTCCTCTTTCTCTTCTTCTCTGTTATAAATTTAAATATACGGCCGGAGTGGTGTTTAAGCCGTATATTTAAATTTATAATAAAGGGAGAGAAAAGAGGTGAAGGGGTTAAAGGGGACCACCGCAGCTGGCGGCAAGATAGTATTTTTCATTGATTGGGGTACCAGATAGTGGATTATGAACATAATTGCCGGTCCCCCACAATTTGGCATGGTTTTAAGGCAGTATATTTAAATTTATAATAAAGGGAGAGAAAAGAGGTGAAGGGGTTAAAGGGGACCACCGCAGCTGGCGGCAAGATAGTATTTTTCATTGATTGGAGTACCAGGTAGTGGATTATGAACATAATTGCCGGTCCCCACAATTTGGCATGATGTTAAAGCCGTATATTTAAATTTATAACAAAGAGAGAGAAAAGAGATAAAGGGGTTAGAGGGGACCACCACAACTGGTGGCAAGATAGTACTTCTCAGGGGACTCCAGAGGATCCCCTCAGTTGCTGACAAGACAGTTTTTTCATTCTTTGAGGTTTTAAGTACTCGAATTTGACCATAATTGCAAATCTTCACATCATCTTAGCATGCATTCCATTGATTTCCTATGGGGTGGGGTAAAAAAAAATTGGACCAAAAATTGGCCCGGCAAGATCCGGATCCTTATTCTGGGAGCTATTCTTAGCCCAAATCCATTGTCAGAATTCGGTCCTCAGATTTTGCATACTCAACTACCTCCAGCGCCCGCTCTATAAGAAAATTGGACAAAAATGAATTATTATATCTTTCAAAAAGACAACTCAATCACGTAATTTAAAAATATTATTTTTTCCTTTTTAATAGTCCATTATCCTTATGAATCGAGAAAAAAATTCTAATTTAAATTATATTATTTCAAGGAAAGCAAAATTTCCGATTCAACCACACCATATTTAAAGAGGTCAAAATATTTTTTTAGAATTTTAATAGTAGATACCTAGATCTTTTCCATTGCATTAAAAAATAATTTCTGCTAAATTTGAACTCATTTGCAATTTGCAATTTGGCCCATCGCCTTTGAAGTTTGAGAATTTTCAAAATTTTCTTAAAACTAAACATTCATTTTGATTTCCTCCACAAGGGACTAAATTAATTTTACATGCAAATTAAACAAAAAATTTATTATCTAGAATCTTTTATTGATAAAAATTATCTTAAAGAATTCATTAAAAATCTAATAAAAAAAGATAGATTTTTAATAACCTACCTTCCTCAATTTTAATTATGTTTAAATTCATTCTCGTTCTTGGGCCATAGCACACTGGTAGAGTATCCCCCTCTTGTGCTAGGGGTTTAAATAATATCCCGTGGGCTAATTAGGATAGAATAATGAAATGCGACTTAAATTCTGATTCTAAAGCAAGGGCGGTCCCAGAGGGGGGGGGGTCAAGGGGTCGTGACCCCCCCCCCCCAAATCTTCTTTTTTTTTTTAACACACACTTTTTTCCCACTCACTCTCCCATTCACACAATCTTTTCGGCAACTTAGGCCATTTAAGACTTAAACGATATTCATATTTGATTAATATATATTTATTGGGGTCCAGGCCCATTTATTTATACTATAAAAAAAAAAAAAACACTGACCCCCCCCCACAAATGTAAGGCTAGGACCGCCCTTGTTCTAAAGAGAGGTAGATTAAATTGTATCATCTGTCAAAGTTCCTCAGCATAAATCTGTTCATATTTTTAATTTCATAATTATAATTATATGTAATCAAATGAGTGTGTATGTTTAGTCAAATCCGAATTGAAGTATTGAATATTAATAAGATATTAATATTCAATTCTTTAAATGAATAGATCTCGGAAATTATTTAAATAAAATGAAATACAGGGTGCAGTCGGAGTTATCAAAAGAAATTTCAATTCAAACTCGATTTTCTGTACAGAATTTAACTATTTATGAAAAACATATAACCAGGTATTTATTTAACAAGGGAGGATTTTAAGGGTGTATGGCCTTTTTAACTCTTAAAAATTACTCAAATTTAATATTTAATCTAACGTGCGACGCGGAGTAAAATTTCTTAATTTGGCCATGTTTTCAGTTCATATTAGAGAATACTTCCAGCGTTATCATTTACCGTTCATATAATTCTAAGATTTGAGCTTACCTACCGGGAAAAAAATTGAAATTGAAATTTTAACCATGAAAATTATTTTTTATTAGAATTTTAAGATTGGAGAGCAAAGGGTCCGAGCACCTGCCACCTTCTTTCTCTAAAACTTTCTATTCTATTCGATATATAATATAATTAATATATTGATAATATTTGAAGATCCTACCTTCTATTTAAAATCTTGTATATTTGTTTCATAGGCGTAGCCAGAAATTTTTGATGGGGGGGTTTAGGATTATTTCTCCCCCCCACCCCGACTAATAGGGCAGTATAAGGCGTCTAATGAAATATATGGCTACCCCCCCCTGGACCCCCCCTCGAGGTGGCTCGGGCCCGCCCTTTCTTAATTAAGTGCCGCAATTTTTCAATCAACTCGTATCAGGCAATAAAAAATGCAAATATCTTAATTTTATGTATATGGGCCTAAAATACCGGGGTGTCCCTCTATGTGTTTCTCTTGACCAGACTCCTATCTCAGCCCTCTTTAAGAAAAAAAATAAAAAATTTATTTATATAATAATTTTTATTATTTTTCATTTGCGAGATTTAATCAATTTTAAGCGGCTTTAATTTTTTATAAAGCATAACAAAAATCAATTCTTTTCAATGGGAAAATTCTGAATTTTCTTGAATTTTTTGCGTTTTATTTAATTTTTTTTTTTTTTTTTTAAGCTAGAGAAAATTATTATATTTTTACTTTCTCTTACACTATATATGAAATATATAGAGAGAAAAAGTATTTTGCATTATAGAGCTTAAATATCTAGTCATGGCTTGGGTCCAATGGGGGGGGGGGGTTTGAACCCCCAAAACCCCCCCCCGTGGCTACGCCTATGATTTGTTTTATTATCTTTAAAATTAACTTAAAAAATGAATTCTAGATCTAATGAATAAATAATCTCTTTTCTCATTTCATCATTTCTTTTCATTGTATTTATTCAGATTTGGGATGTGTATGATATGGGAATCAGGAATTAATATTTTATAAATGAGTTTAGTAAATTAAAAATTATAATCACTTTTATTCATTTAAATAGGTTACATTTTATTTAACTATAATTATAATACATTTTTTGTTTGCAGATATGGCAATTTCAAATGGATCAAGGAAGGGTTCGTAAGAACGCCCTGGTGGCCTGGCCTTCGTGTTCCGAGTAGATAAAGAGAGAAGACTACAAATCTTTGTGAGTATAAAATATGCATAAATAATTTAATATTTTATATAATAATATAAATTATATCTATATTAATTAGTATATAATTTTATATTTTTTATTATATAACGTCTTAATCTCCCTCTTCTCTTCACCAGGTAAATAAACACTATTCATTTGTTCATCCCATGTCAATTAATAATTAAATATGCAGAGAGGGATGGAGGATGTTAAATTACATTTTTCAATTATATTTGTTTCTATTAAATTTTTCCAAAAAATTACATGATTTTTTTTATTCTGTTCATTTAATAACATTTCGAATTTGAATATAAACAAATTCCATAGGAATCTTTTAACTATTAATTTTTTGAATATTATTAGAAAATAAAAAATTATTGAAACCTCTTTAGCGATTTATTTAATAGGGGGGTTTATTATTTAAGGGTGACTGTATAAAGTATTAATAATTCTTAAAAATTTAGAGCAAGAATCAACTCAGCCTCCCTCTCTCTATTTCTCTCTCATCATGTAAATACACTTTTGGTTAATTTATTAAGCATTTCTAATTAATGATTAAAAATTCTAAGAGGGGTGGAAAGAAAAAATTACGTTCATATATTCTTAATTTTAATTAAGTTTATTTCAGAAAAAAACCAAACAGCTTCAGTATTATTTTTTAACTAATCATAAAAAAAACAAACTTATTTTATTTCTATTATGAAAAATCCTAATATAAATATTATTTTATTTAATAAAATAATCTTTATTTAAAATAGAAGAGGATAAAAAATAATAAATAATATTTCTTTGTTTCAGAAGGAAGAGCATCCATGTTCGTCATCAACATGATCAAAGAAAGATTATTTACGCAAATGAAAGTACTTTTAAATAAAAAGTATAAGCAAGTTAATTAGTTTGATTCACCTCGAGCAAGGGGCCAGTCGATTGAACTCATCTCTGTGCAAAGTGCCTCTCTTCTAATGCGAAGTAAAACATCACACACTCCAATTAAAAGGTATTTATTATTTGTCATATTTCATTTCATAAAGGGTTAACATTTTATTTTTATATTTTTTAAGATATAAAATTATCTATTATTTTCAATAATGAAACCAGAAGGTGTTAAGGGGAGGTGGATGATGGGGAGAGAAAAAAATGAGAGTGTTTCGAATGTAAGATGAATTAAATCCAAGAGGTCGGCAAAGTAAATAGTATGAAACGTTGAAAATGTAAAATGATATAAATGATAAGAATGTAAATTATTGTAACCTATGAGGGTAAATGGAGCTGTCTAGCTCTTGCCCGTATAAATAAATCTATCTATCTATCTATCTTCTCTTCACCAGGTAAATAAACACTATTCAATTGTTCAACCCTTGTCAATTAATAATTAAATATGCAGAGAGGGATGGTGGATGTTAAATTACATTCAATTATATTTGTTTCTATTAAATTTTTCCAAAAAATTACATAATTTTTTTTATTCTGTTCATTTAATAACATTTCGAATTTGAATATAAACAAATTCCATAGGAATCTTTTAACTATTAATTTTTTGAATAGCCTATATTAGAAAATAAAAAATTATTGAAACCTCTTTAGCGATTTATTTAATAGGGGGTTTATTATTTAAGGTTGACTGTATAAAGTATTAATAATTTTTAAAAATTTAGAGCAAGAATCAACTCAGCCTCCCTCTCTCTATTTCTCTCTCATCATGTAAATACACTTTTGGTTAATTTATTAAGCATTTCTAATTAATGATTAAAAATTCTAAGAGGGGTGGAAAGAAAAAATTACGTTTTTATATTCTTAATTTTAATTAAGTTTATTTCAGAAAAAAAACCAAACAGCTTCAGTATTATTTTTTAACTAATCATAAAAAAAAAAAAACTTATTTTATTTCTATTATGAAAAATCATAATATAAATATTATTTTAT
>JAKCPI010012814.1:0-14557 GCA_023213315.1 Euborellia annulipes | reverse complement strand
TTTTTTTTTTTAATTATATGCAAATAAACAAGGAGGCCCGCCTATTCCCAAGGGAGAAGATAATTTGTATTTATTTAGTAGGTGTGTATTAATTATCCTATAAAATACATAAATCTCTCTCATAAACAGTCAAGATTTCTATCATAATTTGTTCAAAATGTATATTTATGTTTTGTGTTTATCTATTTATGCAAAAAAAAAAAAAAAATGGGGAAAATAAATTTTCTAGTTTCGCTTTTACTTTAGCCGAACGAAAGTTTAGAGTTAATGATTTTCAATTATAATAAGTGATATATGGGCATTCAAACGATGAAAACTAGGGGGGAGAGTATTTTTTATAATAATATCTCAGCCAAAAACATCGGAGATGAATAAAAAAAATAATATTGATAATTTTAGAAAACTGGGAAGTAAATCTGACAAATAATATTGGAAAGTCGATAATTATTTATATCTGGCCACATGATACATTTTTAATAATAATAATCCGATATTTGGGGGAGGGTAGGGGGCTGGTCAAGTCTTCCAATGCCACAAAGAAATCAAAAGCCTTCACTCGGAAATTAAAAAATATTTAACTAGGGAAAAAATGGAATTTTTTGCAATCAATGCTCAAATAGACTGTAAATAAACCAAGTTTAAGAGGGGAAATTTGCGAGATGAGTTTGTGTTTGATCGGGCAAAAATTGCGCCCCTTGGAGTCGAACCAGGTCCTGGCCCCGGTCCGGGGCGTAATTTTTGCCCAATCAAACAAAATTATTCTCGCAAATTTGCATAAAAAATATTTTAAATTTTAGTTAATAAGATTGTTATTTTCGACCCTTAAACCGCCCCTCCATAAATAAATAAGGGAAAGAGAAAATATAATATTAACAAAGATATAAGCTAAAAAAAAACTTTATGTCTAAATAAAGAAAAAAAAGTATTTTTTTATAGAGACGCGTATATTCCCCCTCCCTATCCTCCCCCTATGTCACTGATGACATATAAAATACTTAATAATTTATTCAATACTCAAAAAACTCGAAGATAAGTTTAAAATCGGCTTTTTTATAATTTTTTTATTAATTAGGCCTACCTTTAATAGTAAGATGCTCCAAGGGGTGAGAAGGCTGTTGATATGATCGGGGTGACTTGTATTATTATTCACTTTAAAATAAATCCACGCACTATAGAAAGAGAGACGAGAGCTGCGCGCAAAGCCTGGCCAGGCTAGAACTCGACTGAAAAGGAAAAATAAATAAATATTACAATTCCCATTTGAATAAAAAACAAAAAAAAAAAAACTTTTTATTCTAATCTTACATTATTTATAGATTGAATCAATAACAAAAGACGATTTAAAATATTACTAATTCTCTCAAATATTTCCACCCTCTAACCGACCATAATCAACCCTTTAATAAATTAAATATAAAATATTTCCTATCCTCAACTAAAACGAAAAGCATCAGGGAGATGATGAGAAATAATCACCAAAGGAGTTCAAGTTAAGCAAGACCGAGAGGCGTTGATCCCTGGATGGGTGTCCCAAAAACAAGGTACTAAATGTTCGGTGTTATTTTACTGGAATAATGTGTATGTATGGATGTTCCAATGTTAAAATTATTTAAAAAATAATTGCTCAATCTTGTTGAATTTGAATTTGTTTATAAACTAACTAATTTAATTTAAAATGATTATGAAATATTTTATTCACTCACATACAGACACACGCAAAGTTTGACAGATCATGTCAAGTAGGCAAGTTTACTTAAAGGACATGGAGACCGAGTAAAAATCAGAGCCCCTTTAATCTCTCCCGTTTAATGTATTTGAAAATAATATTAAAACAGATATATTTTAAAAAATCTGGTGTGACTGTCGGTAATCGAATGTTGTGTATTGTGCTTGTCACACCAGAATTTTTGTACTGACATGTATTTAGTTTCCAACAGTACGGTACATTCGATTTTCAAGATGTAAATTTTATATGTGAAAATATTTATATTTTGTTACCATGGCAACCATTTCTCCCATCTTTTCTATGGAGTACAAGAGTAAAGTGGTCTTCAAAAGATTTCAATGACAAAATTAGAATATACATTTTAAAGAGAATCTAAAAAATAATTGATTTTTGAATTAAAAAAAAAAAGCGAATTTTGAGAAAATCGAAAAAACTGAAAAAGTGCATCAGTAAAGTACTAGTACTTTTTGGCCGATTTTGTCCAAAAGCTTCGTGTCACGTCCCATGGGGGTGCCTAACTTAAATATAAAATTTCAACCTCCTAGCTTTTTCGTTCTTGAGATATAAATATATTAAGGTTTTCTTATTTTAATTTTCACCTTTTCCAAAGAAATTTGTTATATGAATTAAAATTTAGAAATTATTTACATTTAATTAAAGAGACGAAATAAAATCAGTTTTAATGTCTTATTTTTTGAAAATAAATGGTATTAAAAAAATATTCCATTATTGAATTCACTCTAACCTAAGATTTGAAACTTCTTCCTTTGACCTTCATAAGAAAACGACATAAAATTGCGATATAAAAGGACAACTGTATGTATCTCTTCTACTTCTCTTTTATAATTAAATTGAAATGCAATAAATAATTGAGTGATATTTACCTGTTGGTGATTAATTCGAGAGAATTTCAACGAAGAGAGGAGAGAATGATGCCTTGGCGTTTGAGCTGCTGCGCCGCGACGCGTCGCCTGTCTCTAGACTACCTGACGGCTGCTGCCTGAGGCGGCGACGGTCGCCGCGCTGGCTGGAGTGGGGGGAGGCGCCAACAATGATCTATTTATAGAACACAAGCAATAAAATTAAATTAATTAATTTTACAGATTATCTTTTAAAGAAAAACATTATTTCTATTTTATGCGAATTATTCCTTGCAAAAAGACATAAAAAATCTGGTGTGACTGGTCGCACAGCACAAAATACTTTCTCTTCTCTAAATAATTAAAAGTTGTGTTATGTGCTTTTTTTGTGTCGAGATATGATTAGTTTCCGCCAATATATTAGAATCCAAAATGTAGAAAAACATAGAAAAATATTTTTTATATTCTGTTACCATGGCAACCATTTCTCTTATCTTTCCTATGAAGAACAAGAGTAAAGTGGTCTTCAGAAGATTTCAACGGCAAAATGAGAATATACATTTTAAAGAGCATCTAAAAAATAGGTGATTTATGAATGTTAAAAAAAAATCAAAACATGTATATCCATCAAAATCCCGACATCGAATTTTTGACATGATCGCAATACTTTCTCTATATATTTCTTATATAGCGTAAGGGAAAGTAATTATTATTCAAGAACTTTGTTCAAACCTTTTTAAGTCCTTTTTGAAAAGGAACAAATTCCTCTTTCTTTTAAGATAAATTGGACTGTGTAATTTATGCCCTATGCAACATTTTTAATTTTGAACAAAGGCCACCTTGACTGTCATCAAAGCATTGAAGATTAAGCATTTCAATTTACCAAATAAAAAGATAAAAATCAGGAGGAGCGATTAGATCTGCACTCCATACCTCTAATAAATATTTTTCTACGTATTTCGTATATCTGGTCTTCGAACCCCTTTATTTTTTTTTACCGCGTGTGAAAATCGTAATAAATTTCATTTGCAATAAATTCTTTAATTTTCGATAAAGCGGACTTTTTTTATTTTATTCATGTTTTCAACTAGAGGTATAATAAAATAAAATTAACAGCTAACTTCGAATTAATTTCAGACTCAGAGAAGAAGATAATTGAACTTTTTTTTTTAACAAGCAGCTCAAAAGATTTGTAAAAACTAAATAATTACGAATAAAACGTTTTTTTTTTTTTTTTTTTTTTTTTACGTTTCCTAAGTGAATGGAATTGGGGAATATTTCAGCCTGAGTCTGTCTGTCTTTCTCTGGATGTTTCCTATAGTCAATACTGCTATCGGTCAATGGTTGATAGGGGAATTGAGGTTTTTTTTCTGCAAAGGGTGAAGGGAGAACAGAGCTAACACAAACACACACACACACACACACACCACACACCTTTTTCCTCGTTGATCCTCTCGCATCATCTCCCATTTTTACTCTGACTCGGATTTTCATCTGAACGAAAATACTCCCCCTAACTTTCTCTCTTTCTCTCTCCTCTCTCTCTCTCTCTCTCTCTTTCTCTCATCCCTCGATCCTTTTTTTCGATTCCACTCGCGTACACACTCAGATATGACCGGCTTTTCCTCTTCTCTTCCTCTTTTTTTTTTTTTTCTTTTCTTTTCACATTCACTCATATATATTATATATCCATACAATTCGCATTTTTCTTATTTCCCCCTCCCTTGTCTCTCGAAAATCTTCATAAAAGGGTTACCATATAAAGAACTTGTTGTTAAATAAGTGAATCATGGGGAAGTATTTTTATTTACGAAACAAAAAAAACAAATAAGAATAAAAAATCAGCAGCATTTTCAAAAAATATTATATCTCATAGGCCCTATATATTTTTTATATCGTACTAATTATTTGTTTTATTAGGAATATTATTATTATTAATTATTTTAGATAAATTTGTATAGATATGTAAGATTATTTCAAACCATTGTCATTTCAATTCTGTTATAGATTGTAAATTTGTCAAAAAACGGCGGCGATGAATGATTATCATAATAGGGAGCGCTATGATTGGTCGATTATCTCTAATCAAAACCTTTAAATTTTTTTTAAACATTTTAAACATCTGAAAATTGCCATGCTATTCAACGCACCTATTTTTTTAATGTTTATTTTTTATTAGCTCTTGGTGGTTTTATATCGTTAAGCCCTCTGGTTATACCATTTAAATTAAAAAAATAAAAAAAGTCCTCTTTTTGTTAAACCTGTAAAATACTCAGCCTATCAATGAAAACAATTAAAATGTCAAATGATTGATTGATTGATTGGGCTCTAATTGAATTGTAACGATTTTATCTCTAAGGTAAAATAATCACAATTATGTTTTGATCTTATTAATTGAAATCGTGTTTTTTATATTGTTTAAAGTAAAAAAGTTATTCATTAACAAGCATCTAATCAACGAGAGAAAGGTTATTTCTTAAAGATTCAAGATAGAATGTTTGTTGGAATAAAAATCTGTCCGATTACGAATGAAATATTAAATGTTAATCAAGATATTAATTACACAGCTTTTTTTTAGATAACTTTTTACTTTCTCTTACCTCTATATATGTAGAGAGAGAAAGTATTAGATTCATGTCAAAAATTTAAAAAAAAAAAAATTCTAATATATCGGCGGAAACTAAATATATGTCGACACGAAAAATCTGGTGTGACAAGCACAGAACACAACTTTCGATTACCGAAGGTAAGAAAAAGTTGTGTGCTGTGTGACAGTCACATCAGATTTAAAAAAAAAAAATTTAAGGTCTTTTTCGGCATCTGAGGTCATTTAGACCCCGTCCCTATTTATTTCAATTGATTGATATGCCCTCGGTCTTGGTGTAGTTTGAGCGCGACTGCCTTGTATACCAAGGGTTGCGGGTTCGGATCCCAGACAATTCGATGATTTTATTTAAGCCATTTGGATACCAAATGGCTTAAATAAAAATGCCTGGATCTCCAATAGATATATTCATTAACAACAGTTATTGTAAAACTCTTATATGGCCTAAGTTGTCGAAAAGACTGTATGCATGTGTGTGTGAGTGTGTGAATTGGTATCCAATTCAATCAGATGGAATTGGTAGAAATAATTTTAGATTGTTTATTATAATATTTTTGAAGAGAAACTTCTTTATAGGAAGGGAAAATTCGCTAAGCCTACCAAATTTAAATTTACTTGAACACTGACGTCGCCCAGGTACAAGCAAAAGGCGGCTATCGACACATTTATACCTCAAAAGCGAGATAATAAATAAAAAAAATTCAAAAGAATATTGAAATTTATTTGAACAAATATAATTAAATATTTTTCGAGATCTATTATTTGAAAAAGATAATAGTATTCAAAATACCTCGATTCGGACTTTAACTGAGTCATAGATATATTTACAAGACATGTGAGTGTTCTTTATTGGTGCAGGTCGAGGGTCCGGTGGCCTGGTGCAATGGATAGCACGCCTATGCCCCGGAAAGGCGGAGATCCTGGGTTCGATTCCCGGGGGCCATGGGATGTTTGGCCTCATCAATAAAGAACACTCACATGTCTTGTTAAATATAATTAATTTTAAATATTTTTAGCTTTCTCTTACCTCTATATATATGTTAATATATATAGAGAGAGAAAGTATTGGATTCATGTCAAAAATTCGATGTCGAGATTTTGATGGATCTTCACGTTTTGAGGTCCCCTGAATCCAAAAAAGTGGTTTTCGCGACATGGTCTGTCTGTCTGTCTGTCTGTCTGTCTGTGTGTCTGTGAACAAAATATCTCAAGAACGAAAAGAGTTAGGAGGTTGAAATTTTATATTTAAGTTAGGCACCCCCATGGGACCTGACACGAAGCTTTTGACCAAAATCGACCAAAGAGTACTAGTACTTTACTGATGCACTTTTTTTCAGTTGTTTTTTCGATTTTCTCAAAATTTGCTCCAACGATTTTTTTTTAAAAATTCAAAAATCAATTATTTTTTAGATTCTCTTTAAAATGTATATTCTCATTTTGTGATTGAAATCTTCTGAAGACCACTTTACTCTTGTTCTCCATAGAAAAGATGGGAGAAATGGTTGCCATGGTAACAAAATATAAATATTTTCCCATACTTATAAATTTTACATCTGACTTAAATAAAAATGCCTGGACCCCCATATGTATATTTATCAATAACGGTTATCGTCTAAAGTCTTAAATGGCCTGAGTTGCCGAAAAGACTGTGTGAATGTGTGTGTGAGTGTGAGTGTGAATGAGAAAAAAGTGTGAATGTTTAAAAAAAAAAAAAAAAAAAAAAAATTTTACATCTTGAAAATCGAATGTACCGTACTGTTGGAAACTAAATACATGTCGACACAAAAAATCTGGTGTGACAAGCACAGTACACAACATTCGATTACCGAAGGTAAGAGAAAGTTGTGTGCTGTGCGCCAGTCACACCAGATTTTTTTTCTATGGAGAAAGTGAATTTTACTGAGGAGTTTTACTTACTTTTAATGGTTTTTTACTTTCTCTTACCCTATATTTAGTTTATATTAAATTCTTCAAAAAGAAACTTCCTTGATCCGATATTCCAAATCAATTCTTTTGATCGTATAAAGAATATTTCTAAAAGATTTATGATTTTTCTTTCTGTCATTTCGTAACATATGCATCCTTTTCCTTTTTTTCTCGTCTTTAAGGTGGAGGAACACAAAAGACGACGGCGGCGTATGGAGAAAGAGTTATGAATTAGATGGATAAATTTTTTTCTTTAAAATTTACGTATCTATAGCCTACTAATGCCAATCAAAATAATATATGCTTGGATTATATTTTACACGTTTAAAATTTTTTATATTCAACAAATCTTTCCAATGTAACAATGTCAACTTTCTAAAAAACAGACTGGATATTTATAAAACAAGGTGTGACTAAAATGCATCAGTTAACTTTTGTGGGATATTTTCAATTGAAATAGAATTCCAAGCTGGTAAGAGGTAAATTATATGGACCGTTTATTTTGAAAGTGGTGTAAGTCCAGTAGTAAAAGAAAGAAATAGCCTAATTTAAAATGATTCAAATCTTCAATTACTAAATAAATATTGTTCAGTTTTTAACATACGCCAATTGATTTCCCATTATCATTCCCATTTTCCAATTATTAAGTTAAGATTAAAAAAACGCGATTTTAATACCCCTTAATTGAATAATTTTCTCGAAAATTTTCAGTTAAAAGCCTACGATCCGAAAAAAGTTTCACTTGCATCGTGGTTTCAGAAAACCACACAATGTTTTATTTTTTTTACAAAGCTTTTATTATTTTTAGAAAAAAACGAACTTTTAAAATGCGTAAGTTGGAATTGTGTGTGTATGAACGATTGCATTCCTTGAAGTCACTTGCAGTGAATGTGTTTTAAGCCCCGGGCTTGGCGTAGTTAGTACGCCTGCCAAGGGTCGAAGGTTCGGATCCCAGGCAGTCCGATGATTTTATTTAAGCCATTCGGATACCAAATGACTTACATAAGAATGCCTGGACCCCATTATATATATCGTATAAAGTCTTATATGGCCTAAGATGCCGAAAAGATTGTGTGTAAGTGTGTGTGAATTTTAAATATTTATTCTTAAAAAATGTATTAAAATAACGCTTGATATCCCGAGAAAGGACCTGACTCACGTTCGAAACGTGCACGATAAAATAAATAATCAAATAAAAATTGACTCGAATTTTTATCTTGAATGCCATCCTATTTTCACAACATAATAGACAAACAACCAGACATGTTTCGTAAATATTAAATATGTACGGAGTATAAATTTCTTCAGATGCCGAAAAATATGTGAAAATTAGGAGTAAAAATCATTAAATTTTTATTTGTTGTTTCAGTAAGGATCAATGAAATGTGATTTTTAAATCTACAAAAAGCTTTTTGGCTAGGTGGCCAAATGCTAAAAGCCAATAATAGTAAAAAAAAAAATCTACAAAAAGAAATCCCAGGGATGTCTAAGTAAAGTAAACAGGCCTGAAGTCCTCCTGATGCTTAATTAGAGGAGTGACTAGCATAAAATGGTAAGGAAGGCATTAGCTAGGGTAACTCGAGCTCATATGTTGTGAGCCTCTCAGTGAAAAATATATATTCCATCTCATAATTTTTAAAATTTATTTCCAAAACATTTTATAATTAAATTTATGGAGAATATTAAGATCTCATTTCTTCATATTCATTTTTCTCGCTTCTCGCTTTAGATGACTAAATGCGATTTTATGAATATCCCCGTAATTGAGCTAGAGACAGTAATGTTTTTGTACAATACGTGACCTGTTAATTGAGGAACATTTAATCCAATTGCATTCCGAAAATTTCAATTCGCAAGCAAAAAGAGAAACGGACTTGGAACTAATTTCCTGTTGTTGATTATAATTTGAATATTCACATTCTAATTATGGTTTAGTTCCTTTTTTTTGAGCCGTATTGTTCTCCTAAATCTGAGCAAATTATTTCAATTGAATCTCAAGCGAATTAATTATTACTCTCCTTTTTAGAAATAAAAGCGACATATTTGATTATGTTTACTAGACTATAATTTGTCTTTTATGAATATAAAATATAATTTGGAACCGATCCCGTAGCGGCGATGAAAAATTCTTTTTCTAGTATGATTTAAATAAAATACTTTAAATAAAGAGGGAATGTTGTTTCTGACTTTTTTTTTTAACCCATCCGTCGAAATACGATACGATGTCTTTTCAGGGATTCCCTCATACCTCGGTTGAAAGTGGAAAAATGTCCAGTCATTTATCTCAAGTCAATTCTCCGGGAAGACTCCAAACTGCGCACAAAAAAAACTAAACATTATGTTATTACCTCTTTTTTCTCTCTTTCTTTCTTATATACGGGGTGCCTTAAAACAGTTTTTGATCAGGAGATACAGGGGGGGGGGGGTTAAAAATCAAATCTACTTCAAAGTTCAATAAGTTTCGAAAATATATATATAGACATATTAAAGTTGATATTCAATGGCAAAAAATGATATTGGTTCCGATCCTTCATTTAAAAATATATTGAAAATACATACATAATAGATGGAGGAATATTTTTGAATATTTAATATCTGTAGTTGCTCACTTTCATCATCCTATAATAAAAAAAGCAGCGCAAATAAGCTTCGGAGAGGTCGATTTTTCTCAAAATTACAATATTGTTAATACTGCCTTCATAATCTCAGAGGCAAAGATTCTCTTTCTGCCCTGGAAGACAAAATTTATTTTGTTTAAATAAAAAAAAAAAAAATTGACAGAAATATATTTTATTTAAGACCTTTTTTCGGCAACGGAGGCCATTTAGATCCCGTCTCTATTTATATCAATTTAATTTATTGGTAGCCATTCAAATGAAATAAAATTTTGTCACATGAGAAGGGATAAGGAAACCCTTGCTAGGCAGAAAATCTACAACGTCAGGCCCATATCCAAAATTATATAAATAATATTTTACAAAAAATACAAATACAAAAATAACAGCGGCGAGTGTAGCTGTAGCAGTTTAACATAAGTAACAAAAATAACATTTTTCTCTTGCTGGCCAATAAGAAAAATAGTCGGAAAAAATTTTTTTTGGGATTTTAAAGAACAAAAGAACATGAAAAAGAATTACAATAAATTATATTTAATGCCCTCGGGCCATGGTGTAGTGGTTAGCATACTGGCCATCTGTACCAAGGGTGGCGGGTTCGCATTCCTTCTCATGCGACAATTTATTTCAATTGAAAATGTAACGTAACAAAAACGCGTTCCTAACAGAAATGCGTTCCCAGCGCCCGAGCGACGGCGGAGGAAGGCGAAATTAGCCGAAGTCATAGCGAGGCCACGCCCACCTTCTCCTTCTCTTTATTTCCTTCTATCTAACCGTATCTACCGTAGCCAATTCAAATGAAATACACTTTTCTCGCTTGGGACGGGAAGCGAACCCGGGACCCTAGCACGAGAAGCTGTCTTCTGTCTGAGCAAACATACAGTAGTTCATTTAACTCACTTCTTAAGTGGATGGCACCCACGAGTTATCCAAGCTGTCATTTCTCATATTCCTCTCAGCAAGTGTCAGGCCATGTGATGGGCTTTTTCTATTGGTCGCATCTCATCCCAATATGTGGACATTGAAATAGAGATGTAAAACAAAGAAAGATGAAATTTCTTGACATGGTCAAAAAGAGCATTTCTTTTTCTCTCTAAGTCGTTAGTATAGGGTCTATAGAGATAATCGAGTTTGAATTCCTTTAAGTGAATTGCCCTTCCACATCAAGCATCTGGCTATCTCCTATTGTTATTTACCATGTCAATCGCGAAATATGGAAACAAATCAAAGAATTAAGATTTATTATTTTTTAATAAAAATAATATATATATTTCCGGTATAAAGGAATATAATTATTTAATTGAGGAGAAAAAATTAAAAAACTCTTAAATTTCATTGTATATAATGTATAATTAATTGGTTAATTAAAATTCCAGCCTCTAATTTTGATTTGTAAACTGATCTCATAATAAAACTACTTTAGATACAGAGAAGCAATTATTTATAAATTAATTAAATATTGTTTTAACAAGAACGAAGGGGAGGGATGGGGTGAGTGTGGGTTGAAAGGGCTTAAACCCTTTCACGCACAGATTTCGTTTTTAGTTTGTTTAATTAAATTTTTTCACTTGGTTTAAGAAACTCCGAGTAAAAATTAATTATTTAATAACGAAGTTTAGTGATTGGAACTATTTTTTTTTTTTTTTTTAGTTCCAA
This sequence comes from Euborellia annulipes, assembly GCA_023213315.1. Classification (NCBI taxonomy): domain Eukaryota; kingdom Metazoa; phylum Arthropoda; class Insecta; order Dermaptera; family Anisolabididae; genus Euborellia; species Euborellia annulipes. The sequence goes on along the minus strand of JAKCPI010012814.1, from coordinate 3,169 downwards.
GGAAAAGATTGATGTTCTTAATGGTGTAAATTTGTTAGTAGAAAAAAAAGACCAAGGAAACTTAAGCTTCAAATTTAATCACTTTCACTTAGGAAATGTAATTAATTTTAAGTACATAAAAAGTGAATTTTAATTATTGGAATTTATAAAAAATTTTTATTTTACTAACTATTCGATTATTTAGAGAAATCGGGACTTTGTTTTGGATGGAAGAAAAGAGGCTTCTTTCTTCGCCTTAATCCCGTGGTTCGGAGTCGGCGGTTCATGGGTTTTTGGGATCGGGAAGAAAGAGAACAGCCCGATCCGTCGCAAGGCCTGACGGCTGTTGAAAATATAAAAGGAAAGAGACTGACATGCCAGTCCCAGCTAGGGTAGCTCGTGGTCGCCATCCACGTACCCACAAAATGTGGGCCCCTGAGCCAAGGATGGAAGAAAAGAGGACTGTATAAAAAATTTCACCACATAAAATTTATATACTGATTATTAAACTTCACCATTATTAAAATAAAATATATTGGCCTCACCAATAAAAAACACTCACAGTCTCGTAAAATATATATATTTAAATTTCCCACCACAATTGGTCCATGTTATGCATAAAGGAACCAAATTGATGATCGAAATTGATATAATGCCGCCATCTTGTAGGGAAAAAGAAGATCTACCTCTTTATTTAAATCACAACATTATTACTCTGTACACTATTTTATATAAAACAAGAAAAAAAGTCATTGCCATTGGTTTTATTTACAATTGTGCAAACGAAATGCCTCCTATCTCAGAATTAGATTAGTGGCGCTTGGTTCCTTCGTGCATAACATCCTCCAATTGCCATCAAAGAATTCTACGAAGAAAGGGACTTGCTGTGATATCCCGTTCTAAGTAAGGGACGTAAAGAAGGTTCCCTCCCAGTGAAGCATTGTTCGAAGGAGTATGCTACTGCTGAGAGAGTCCTATTCAAGTTAAGACATCCTACATAGCATAAAAGAAACAGAGTGGAACTAATAAGGATTGGTTCATTAGATAGAAAGATGAAACTAGAAGGAGGACCTAGTGATAGGAAATAATGTATCTTCGCGGAATGCCGACAGAAGGCTACGGTCAGAGACAGGATGAGTTTAAGGTGTGTATCTTCGTGCACGAAAGCATCCGGGTATTTACCACAGAGATTCCAAAAGAAAATAATAAATAATGAATTTAAATAAAAGGATCTTCCCCTTTCACCCGCCTACCCGAGAGTCTCTTGGTGGGGGAAAAGTCCCGCCTTGACAAAGAAAATGGGAGTCACCAAAATTATTAGAAAGCATCGAAAAAAATGTATGATTTGGCCAGAAGGCGGAGCCATGACTCACTCACTCCTCCCCTTTCACACGCATTACTGGTTGCCTAACATCAGGCGCTTCCAGAATAAAATCCTAAAATGGCGTCAAAATTAAAAAATCTGGTGTGACTGATTTCGAACAGCACACAACATTATCTTACCCTTTGGCAAGAGAAAGTTGTGTACTGTGCTTGTCACACCAGATTTTTTGTGTCGAGATATATCTAGTTGCTCTTAGCTTGACCATGCGATTCATAGATCTACGAATGCTTCCACATCAATAAAGTGTACTTGAAACGATTTCTACAAAAAATTTTACTGATATATTTTTTAAAGAGCTTCTAAAAAATAGTTCATTTATGAATTTTAAACAAAATCGTTGCAGAGAATTTTAAGAAAATCGAAAAAAACTGAAAAAGTACATCAGTAAAGTACTAGTATTTTTTAACCAATTTTGTTCAAAAGCTTATTTTCACGAGTTCGAGGGATATTTAACTTAAATATCAAATTTCATTCTCCTAGCTCATTTCCTTCATGGTTAAAAATGTCCACTCGCGAAAACCACTTTTTTGGATTCAGGGTCCTTAAAACGTGAAGATCCATCAAAATCTCGACATCGAATTTTTGATAATTTTCTATATATTTCATATATAGGGTAAGAGAAAGTAAAAAGAATCTTCTTTAGTCATGGTCCATTAATTTTTCATCCTTGTTGAGATCCTTTAAAAAAATTTTCTTAAGCGCTCTTCATCTCCTTTAATATATTTCTTGTCACATCCCAATCGTTTTTTCTAAGCACTAGTATATATATAGCTGAGTAGTATATGTACACGCAGCCTGCTTTTGGACCAGCTGTGTCTGGCTCGAACAAAAAAAAAACATTAAAACACCTCTAGGAAATAAAATATATAAGAGATTCGAAAAAAAAATTTATTATAATAAAATTATACCTTTAGAAAATAAAAAAAAAGAATGGCTCGGTTAAAATAAAAATTTCTCACAAGATAAATTTTGACCTATTCATTCTTTTAAACATTATTGTATTCCAACATCCCAAATCTCTGATTAAGGTTTTATAATCTATTTAAAGGATTTTTGTCCTTGAGAAGGAATTTTTCTCCGAGATTGGTTGACCTAAAGCCGCTTTTTATTTACATGAAAAGTCCCCTATTAAAGCTTTACTTGGGGCTTTGCTTGAAAAGCTTTTGTTTTGGCCAAAAAATCGGGGATAATCCCTGACACGAGTTAATTCCCATTCTACTTGAGACCTAGAAATTCTCTCTCTGAAGAAATAATCAATTTAAGAAAAAAATTAATTTATATTTACACCCTCCGTACGTCTTTTTATTAATATATTAATAACTTCCTTTATTTTTGTAAATTTATCTCTACTTTTTATGTTGCGCATTTCTAATTAAGTTAAATAAAAAATAATTTATAAATTTAAAAAATTATTACTTTGCATACTCTAGAGAAAATTTTTCATTATTAGACTAATAATAAAAAAAATATTTTACGATTAATGTTATTATTATTGAAGTCCCTCCCGGAAGATTAAAGTGAATCCTTGACTAAGTTTACGAGTATTTACTTTATTTTATTTTTTTGTTTTATTTTATTGGACTCTGCTGCTTGGCCATACCATTTTTACATTTTTTCTCTGTATAAATAAAGGCATCTATAAAGAACATTAATTATAAGCTATATATTAATGCCTATATATATAAAACAGAAGTATATTCTTGTAACAATATTTTCTGTTTATATGTTGGTGGGGCGTTTTGACAATTTACAATAAGTACCATCGAGTAACTTTCTTTTCAAAACATTAGAATAAGTTTATTGTAA
>JAKCPI010012813.1:0-94349 GCA_023213315.1 Euborellia annulipes | reverse complement strand
CCAATTCATCCCCGCCCGCTTATACCTCATAAACACTCTTGCTATGATCATCTTATGCTTGTGTCGGAAAAAGTATTTTTTCAAATTATTATTTATTTATATAAAATAATCTGAAATTCAATTTTTTTTAGTTGAGAGATTCCCTTGAATTGAAACGTCTTGTCCCGATCTTGAAACAATATGGAATCTATCCTGATGTATATCGTACTGTAATTTGGAAAGCTCTAACTCAAACTCCCAATAATAGAGAGGCATTTTTGGTTTTAGCAGAACAACCATTAACTTTTGGAACACCTCAATGTCAAATCGGAAATAAACACTTAAGAAATAGATGTAACAGGTAGGCCGATGATGAGAATTATATTTTGAAATTTTTAAAAATTCAATAAAATTAAATCAATCCATCTCTCATTTTATTGAAAATATTTTTATCATAGGCTTAGTAAATTAAAAAAAAAAAAAAAAAAAAAATGAAATACATGGAGGAGCTCTTCAAAACATTTTTGTACAATATATCCAGAGGCAGAGAAATTTTCAAGAAAATTGTTTAATTTATCTATGGTCTTGAGAGAGGAATATTTTTTATACAATGATTAACGATTCAAAATAGTTTAATTTCTATTTAATACAAAACAATATTACTACAGTATTTTAAAAATCTGGTGTGACTGGTCGCACAGCACTCAACTTTCTCTTACCTTCGGTAATCGAAAGTTGTGTACTGTGCTTGCCACACCTGATTTTTCGTGTCAATATATGAGCCCGTTAAAGCACAAGTGGTGTAAGTTCAGTTTCCCTTGTTTTGAGATATAGAAGGATTAAATAGAATGTTTATATGGACCCTGTTATGTAATGGTGTGTCAAAGACCAAACATCGAGATTTGAGAAAATCAACAATAAAGTTTTTTTTGTTTACATTGGATTATAGGCCTATATAATTTTTCTTGTCAATTGTGCAAGTGACATTAAATATAAATTTTTTTAGGACATATTTCATAAAAAATACTATTAATTAAAGCATTTGAAACAATATTCCGTGCTTAACTCAATTTTGAATTTTTTTGGTCTTTGACACACCATTGCATAACAGGGTCCATATAAAAATCAACATTGCACTTTTTAATATTTTATTTATTAAAACTGCAGTAACAGGACTAGAATATACACAATTAGTGAATTAAACAGAACAAATCTTTCTCTACACGGTATCATGCCTAACTCAAAAATATGAAAAAGTGGAGTTACACCACTTATGCTTTAACGGGCTCATATATTTTGTTTCCGCCGATAAATTAGAATTCAAGATGTAACATTTATAAGCATGGGAAAATATTTATATTTTGTTACCATGGCAACTATTTAGCCCATCTTTCCTATGAAGTACAAGAGTAAAGTGGTCTTCAGAAGATTTCAATGGTAAAATGAGAATATACATTTTAAAGAGCATCTAAAAAATAATTGATTTTTAATTTTAATCAAAATCGTTGGAGCGAAGTTTGAGAAAATCGAAAAAAACTGAAAAACTACATCAGTAAAGTACCAGTACTTTTTGGCCGATTTTGATTAAAAGCTTATATTCACGCCCTAGGGGGGAGACTTAAATATAAAATTTCAACCTCCTAGCTCAATACCTTCATGCTTAAAATTGAACACACACCCACAGACAGATAGACCATGTCGCGAAAACCACTTTTTTGGATTCAGGGAACCTCAAAACGTGTATATCCGTTAAAATCTCGACATCGAATTTTTGACATGAATCCAATACTTTGGAAAGGAAAAGAATTTAATGAGAATTAATAAAGAGAAGTTTGTCTCGCCATTTCTACGAAAATGAATGATTAATATAGTGCCGGATCTAAGGGGGGGGGGCAGTGAGGGTTTGTATGAATTTTAATTAATATTCTAACTAGGTATCCTTGTAGCCATATTAGTTTATTTTTTTGATGGAAGTGTAAATAACGCGTTAAAATCAATTTTTATAAAGTTAGAAAACATAGCCTTTTAAGTTTGTAAATAATATAAAAAAATATTTGTTTTAGGATACTTTCTTCCCTTGCATACCAGGCGCCAATTTTATCTCAAACAGAATTTTTAAGAGAGTTCGTATTTCCTTTTGTAAAAACATTTGAGAATGATTTGGTAGCAGCATTTGAAGTGACTTATACTATACTCAGTAAGAAAATTCAAAAAATATTTATTTATAGTTCAATTAAGGAAATTCGCAAATTTTTCCGCGTCACGGAACAATTAGGTTACGTAAAAAAATTTTTTTTCGCACGGCGGCAAAAATTTTGTTCCTTAAAAAACATGTAAACTGATTTTCATGAGAGGGAAAAAATTTTTTCCACGTGCCGGAACAATTAGGTTCCGCAAAAACAATTCATTTCCCCCCCCCCCCGAAAAATTTATATATACGCCCCTCCAGGAACGGGATGTGTCATTCTTATTTCTGTGGGGGGGGGGGCGCCTGTCAATGTAGTTGCGCCTCTGAGCGGTTCTAAGATTTGTTTCCCCCAACTAAATATTTATAAACTCCTTTAATATTATATACTGTATATTAATAATAATTTTTTTGTTTCAGTAAATTGGTGTCAATCATGGTGGATTTCATTTCCGTTTGCACCTTTCCAGCTTCTCCATCGTCTGGAAAAAATTTTAGAATACCATAATCCAGATTTGGCAGTACATTTAGAAAAATGTAGAGTGGGAGCAGAACTTTTCGCCTGGCCTTTACTCAAATCAGCTTTCTCAGAGGTGATTAATAAGATAACTTTAGAAATTAATAACTCAAAAAGTTATAGGAATTTCGGGACTCGAGTATTTTTCCGGGACTCTCCATAACGTCCTCTATAAGACTGCAAAATTTCGTTCCAAAATTCCAACGGGAAGTTGGTCAAACAGAGACAGTCGGACAAACGGACCCACCGCTATTATTTAATGATATGATTATTACACAAATATCTGTGGAAATGAGAGTGTGAGTCAAAGAAATTTCACTAAAAATAAAATTTTTTTCATGATATAAATTTTAAAATCAAAAATTTTGCACTTCATCTTAAAAAATTACAATTAAGAATTCAATTTAACTGCTGTTTTAATACGTGTTATGCAATAAATGCAATTAAAGCTTAAATGAATTTCAATTTCCACTTATAAAGAGGAGGATGTGAACCTTGAAAAAAAAAATTACCACCAGGAAACCCGAAGCTATTGTTAATATTTATTTAAGAAAAAAATAAGATCCGTAATGACTAGTAATAACACTTAAGTTTGACATAAATTAATGATGATGATCTCTTTAAAATAATGTATGATAATTTTATACATATGCGACTACTAAATGATTTTGAATTAAGGTTTTAGAGTCGAGGGCTTGGCTCCAATTATGGGATCATATACTCTCCAATGAACCAGCATTTTTTCATTTTGCGCCCATCGCATATAACGTCGTTACATTTCCTCTACATAAAGGATTTTCTTCTTATAAAGAATACCAAGTAAGTTTATTATTATAATTTATAAGCCATAAAGTTTAATAATTAAAAATCTGGTCTGACGTTCTACACAGCACTCAACATTCATAACTTCGATAATCGAAAGTTGGGTGCTGTCACATATTATAATATTTTTATGTTTTGAGAGCTTTGGGAGAATATGTTAATAGGCTATATATTTTGAAGGACATCTAAAAAATAATTTATTTATCAATTTTAATCAAAATTGTTAGAGCCGAATTTGAAAAAACATCGAAAAAAACTAAATAAGCCCATCAGTAAAGTATTAATACTCTTTGGTCATTATTATTCAAAGTTTCATGTTACTTATCAGAAGTATGTAACTTAAATATCAAATTTCAAATTTATACAGAGAGAAAGAAGTATTGCAATTGTGTCAAGAATTTATTTTTAACAATTTTGATGAAAATAACATTTTGAGTTCCTGTTTCCAAAAGAGTGGTCTCCGAAAAATGATCTGAATGTGAACAAGATAAGAATGAAAAGAGGATATGTGGATGGAATTGCTATGATAACAAAATAAAAATATTTTTAATTGGGTATAGGAGACTTTGCAGCCAAAGAATTAAATAAAAAACTTTTATTTAATTAATTAACCGTCGACGTTTCGGTCGCAAATCACGACCTTCCTCAGGACTTGTGGTCAGAATATTTATTTTCAGAAACAAATTGTATAATATTTATAAACAATGATATAATTTTTTTATAATATTTATATTATTTAACAATATGATGAAAGTACTTAGATAAATTGTTAGAATACAAGGTTAACAGTATTATATTCAATTATTGTAAATTATACAATATTTATTTCGGCTATATGTATTAAGAGCAAGGGCGGATCCAGAGGTGTTTCTCGGGGGGTAATCTGGTGTGATTGGTTGCACAGCACACTTTTTTTCTTAATTTCGGTAATTTAAAGGCGCATTCTGTACTTGTTTGCCAGAATATAAATACAAATCAAATTTTTTAAGTATTAATATTTAAAATTTTACATTAAAAATAGATTTTTTTAAATCTCGGGGGGGGGGGGGGGTAATTACCCTTATACCCCCCCCCTGTATCCACCCTTGATTAAGAGTGAGTGACTTGCTTGTAAGAAGCCCTAAGCGAGCACTCTTAATACATATAGCCCAAATAAATATTGTATAATTTAGAATGATAATTGAATATAATACTGTTAACCTTGTATTCTAACAATTAATATTAAGTCATCATATTGTTAAATAATATAAATATTAAAAAAAAATTATATCATTGTTTATAAATATTATACAATTTGTTTCTGAAAATAAATATCCTGACCACCAGGGATGGGCAAGTTACTCGATTTTGAGTAACGAGATACAAAATACAAATTACTTCAGATTTTTGTAACGAAATACAAGATACCAATTATTCACGGGTTTGTGTAACGAGATACAAGATACCAATTACGTATTCCAAATACATTGAAAATACCAATTACAAACAAATTTTTCCTTTATTTTAAAATTCTTTTTGGTGGGGTAATTCTGGAACCCTAAATTTAGTTTAGGAAAGTGGCAGCTAAACTTATATTGGAAACAGTGTTGGGCAAATTAAGCATATTTTGATTTGTCTACTTCATGACGTAGACAAATCCCTAGACAAAGTAGACAATGTAGGCAAAGACGTAGACAATGTAGACAAATGGCTCAGCGCTTGTTTTCATTGGCTCTCATCTCAGATCAGTGATCTGTTATTTCTAGAAACAGCCTAGAAATTCATACACATAAAAATGTCTAAACGCGTAAGACCAATAAACAGACATTTTAATGAATTAAAATTTGAATTAGGGAAACAAAATGAAAAATATGTTGCAGTGTGTCTTTTTTGCAAAAAAACCCTGCATAATACAGCTTCTAATATCTAATTCAAATAAAAGTCACTTAAAATTAAGAATACCGCCATTATCAACGCTGGCAGATGTTTCTTTTTCACCCAATATTTCCCTATATTTGATATTCCACTTTAAGCGAGAATATTGGAATAATGAACACTAAATAAATTGTATATATATATATATATATATATATATATATATATATATATATATATATATATATATATATATAACAATTTATTTAGTGTTCATTATTCCAATATTCTCGCTTAAAGTGGAATAGAAAAATTGTAAAATCACTCTTTACCTATTGATTTCGTCTATATTAGTATCAAAAAATTATATTTATGACGATACATAAAAAATTATGGTGTTGTTAGTCTCGCCAAATTTTTAAATTTTAATTGTCTACTTTGTCTACATGGATATTGTTCATTTGTCTATATACATTGTCTACGCGTAGACAAAGTAAAGTAGACAATTCGCCCAACGCTGATTGGAAAATACCTTTGGAAAATCGAAAACAATAAAATTAATCATGATATTAAAAAAAATGTATTTATAAAAATATGAAAAGGTTTCAAAAAAACCAAGTTTTCAAAAGTTTTGTCGGATAATCAGGACCTTGATGGAGAATCAAAAAAGTTTTTTAACGAAGAGTGAAAATTTGGCGGATTGATTGACTTCTCTTTACTGGTTTTTACTAAGATTCAGAGCAGAGAACCCACACGACGATTACATACAGTAATATTAAATAAATTAAAAAGATTTCAGCTCCTTTTGCAAGACTTTTTATACGGCGGCAAATTAAAATAAAAAAGTATTTGGTATCTCGAATTTCAGATATCAATTACTAAAAAAATGTAACGAAATACAAGATAGCAATTACTTTGCCTATGCTGTAACGAGTTACAAGATACCAATTAATATTGTATTTGGTATCTTGTATTTCAAATACATGTAACTGATTAACGCCCATCCCTGCTGACCACAGGTCCTGAGGAAGGTCGTGATTTGCGACCGAAACGTCGAAGGTTAATTAATTAAATAAAAGTTTTTTATTTTATTCCTTGGCTGCAAAGTCTCCTATACCCAATTCAGTCTACTCATCACTAAAAATATTTTCCTATGATTGATTATACATTTTTTTTCTTGGGTTCTAATAGGCAATCCTGTCGGAAACTAGCTGATGAATTTCTTGGTTCTTCACAAAAAAACAGTCACAAAAGCCTTTCACTTCATTTAGCTAAATTAATTAAATATATTTTGAGATAAAAAAAAGCACAACACCAGATTTTTTTTACATTTTATTCTTTTCATTTAAAATAGCAAGTTTGCGAGATATGTTTGTTCTTAAGATCGGGCAAAATTGCACCCTCTGGAGTCGAACCAGGATCTCAACGCTTTCGCGGCGAATGGACTACCCTTATCCTAGGGCGCCGGCCCCTTTTCAAAGAAAGCAACTGTATAAGGCCTGCCTGGCTCTTACCACACAGGTTGAAGTCCGGTTTCTAAAGATAAGTGTGTTCCCTTCCTGTCTAAAGCGACAAAAATCTATTTAAATTATATTGATAATAAAGGATGTCGATAAAAGGTGAATTTAAAATGAAAACAGCTATTTTTTCGGCCCATTTAATTATAACCTTTATCGACGGTTCATTGGCTTTAAGACAAAAGTAGGAGGTTATAAAAATGTCCTCATTAATCAAAACCAAGATAACGTAAAGTAGCTTTTTTTCCTTGCTAGTTCCCTGCTTGGCCCATTCTTTTTGACGAATACCCGAAAGGATAATCAAAGCCCTTGTCGCTAGATGAAGTGTGTCTCGTATATTACCCAATTTCGTTATCTTTTGGTTTTCTCCTCAATTTTTAATACGTAATCACAAGATTTCTAGTAAAAAAATAAGAAGTTAGGTGGATGACGAGTTAAATGACGTCTTTTTTATCACACCCTATTTCCAGGATGCCTTTCCTTTTATAATATTTTAAACTCTCTAGGTTCATTTCCTTATCAGTTTTACGTTTGATGTTCACTTATTAATATTATATTAAATTAGAATGTTTAGTTCAATTTTACAAAAGACAAATAATTATAAAAAACAAAAAAAAATTAATTCTTGTGATAATGTGAAAATAGAAGAAACAAATTTGATTGAAAAGAAAACGAATTTTTCACCTCAGAATTACTCAGAATGTAAGAAATTATCAAAACAATTGATTGAAGAAAAACATACGGAAGAGAGATTGGAAGAGAATATAATGGAATTGACAATTAAAGAAAATTGTGAAATTTTGGAAAAAGTTAATACAATTCCATCTTTTGTTATTTCAACTTTAAAAGAAGATGTGTTAAATGAAGCTTTTTATAAATATCCTGATTTTTATGATTTTTGTATTATATCGAGCGAAGTCGATGAAGAATACGCAGTGAATTTAAAAGGTTTCATTTCAGATCGTTTTTATTTAAAAGGATGTACATATCACGAATTTTCAACATTAGGTCAAGATTTATTTACAGCATATGATATGATGATTAAAAAGTGTACTAAAGTTTTTTTACTCGTAACTGAAAACTTTATCCGAAATACTTTCTGTAATCGTATTAATTCAAGTCTTATGTGGATACAAGTGATGAGTGATTTGACTAAATGTATTGCTATATACCCTCAAGAAATATGCAGTGAAAGAATTCCCCTTGCTTTGGCTGGTCTTGTAGGACTTGAATTACGAATGCCCGAAAAAGCAGATTTTCTTTTAAAAGCAACATTTACTCCTCAAATCCGAGCTATTCGTAAAATGAAGGGAGAACAGGTAAAGAAAGCTAGACAATTATATATAGAACAAACTCTAAAGGAAAGACTTTTATACCTCATTCAAGAACAAACAGATGAAATGCAGAAAAATCATTTAGAATTACTTGAATACTATAAGTCAAAAGATCAACAATTTTTTAAATCACCATTTCAAATGTTAACACAAAATGGGATTAATGCATGCATCTCCAAATCTTCAGATATACATGTTGGTAATAATATTACTTATAATGTTCATATTAATGCTAAAGAAAATATCTCAGAACCGTAATCATTTCTTTAACAAGACATGTGAGTGTTTTTCATTGATGAGGCCAAACATCAACATATTTAGATTTAACGTAATCATTTTGTTGAAAAAAAAAATATTATAAAGAGTAATACTATATTTAGATTCACTATCTGGAATGTAAAAGTTTAGAAATAAAATAAATTTATTGCTATTGAATGTACAAAATTGAGTTTTATTTTCAACAAATTACATTATAAAATAATATGGGTACCAAAACTCGCCCTATTTAAAATGTTTTCCTTTTTATTGTTATAATTTTTTCTCATAAAACTTATTCAATTGTTAATTTAATTTCATATTTAAGAGAGAGAATCAATTAGATTTTAACTTTTTAATAGATGAATTTAGGTATTCTGGGACGATTCAATAAGGTTAATAGAGAAAATAATCCAGCGATTGCTTTCCATTGTAAAATAACTGATTGATGTATTTGTTTGTTTTTTAACTAATAAATTTAAGTGTTCCACAAATTTTTCATATAATCAAAAGTCCCTCTTGACGTAAAAAAGGGTTAAGAACCAATGATCTAGACTTATGTTTGAGGCCGTAAAAAATTGATAGAATTATAAATTCGGTAAAATCCTATTTGAAATTTTCCATGTTCAAGTTTACCGGCTATTATATCGGCATTTCAATTATATACAGTAGAACCTCGCTTAACGAGCAACTCTCATAATGAGTAATTAGCATAACGAGCAAAACAAATTGTAAAAGAATGTAACGAGTGACGTTTCGCATAACGAGTATAAAAAAAAAACGGACTTCGTCAAAATAAAAGCCTGTCCAATTAGTTTATAATTTGGCTTTTATATTAATATGTGAATGAATACTTTTTAAATTTAGCGATATCATTTTACCAAAAAAAAACAAAAAATTTAATAATATTGAGATGATGGCTGAACTATTAGAAGATATGAGTAGGATGGCAGCCAGGAAAGAAATCAGACAAAAAATTCAATCAATTTTTATCTAATTTTATTACGATCGCCGACGTTTCGGACGCAAATCGCGCCCTTCCTCAGGACAATCGATGGTTAATGAAATACAGATGGACGTATTTTTTTAATTAACAATATAAAAACACCCGTGAATTGTGTTTTTATATTGTTAATTAAAAAATACGTCCATCTGTATTTCATTAACCATTAAATATAAAAACACCCGTGAATTGTGTTTTTATATTGTTAATTAAAAAAATACGTCCATCTGTATTTCATTAACCATCGATTGTCCTGAGGAAGAGCGCGATTTGCGTCCGAAACGTCGGCGATCGTAATAAAATTAGATAAAAATTGATTGAATTTTTTGTCTGATTTCTTTCCTGGCTGCCATCCTACTCAAAAAATTTAATTAGAAATTTATTGTTAATATATTAAAGGGTTTTTATTTAAATTTTCAATCCTAAATAATTAATTATTAGGACATGAAGAAATAAACTCTAAAACACAAATATCGATCCTCTGGTTCCACTAGCATCTTAGTGTCTCTGGTGATCGCACTTTTTCTACAAACTTGTGTTATATGATTCAGTTTCCTCTACAATATGCAACTAATTTTATTTGAATAAGCGTTATAACATTTTGTGAGTATTTTTTCGACACGGAACGCATCATCGTATTTTACATTAATTTATATAAGAAAAATTGTTTCGCATAACGATTATTTCGCTTTACGAGTATGATTCTGTAACAAATTATGCTCGCTAAACGAGATCCCACTGTAATTATAAATTATTGTCTGTTATAAGCTGGTATAATTATTTTTATTAACAAATTTGAGCAAACGGCCGCACGAACCCTTTTGGAAACAGTTCCCCCGAGCGACACATGTGGCAGCACTAATCAACAACGCCTTGTCGGTATGCAAAATCTTTATAAAGCAGTTAATATATGTGCCTATTCGTAAGGGATGGGATGTTTGTATTTTTTTTAATCAGTCCTTATTTTTTTTGAAGGCTTGATGAGAATAAAAAATTTCTCGAAACATTACTTAATGAATGCAAGAGAGCATCGAATTGTCAAAAATTTACTTACGTAATACTTAAAAGTTCCCTCATATTTATAAACACTCTTTTGGAAAATGATTCAGATTTCACAATGTTTAACAAGACTGTGAGTGTTGTTTATTGGTGAGGCCAAAAACATCCCATAGCCCCCGGGAATCGAACCCAGGATCTCCGCTTTTCAGGGGTATAAGCGTGCTGTCCAATGCACGCCAATGCCCCGGAAAGACGGAGATCCTGGGTTCGATTCCCGGGGACCATGGGATGTTCACCAATAAACAACACTCACAGTCTTGTTAAATATATCTATGACTTGTTAAGTCCGAATCGAGGTTTTTTAAATACTATGATCTTATTCAAATATATAGATCTCGAAAAATATTTAACGATTTCACAATGTTTAATTTTACTTATTTTTATTGTATTAAAGGAATTTTATCAACAGCCAAATATAATTAATATGAAGAGATTTTTAAATAAAACTTACTATTTACTTAAATACACCCCCAAAGATATTCATCCAGGCCAATTCATGAAGCAATTCAAAGCACTTGACAGAAAGGGTTACGATGCTTTTGAGGAATATCCTGAGTTTATTGATAAATATAAAGTAAATATTCAATGAAAAACATTTTTTTTTTTTTTTAATTTTGAAAATTTTAAATTTTTTACATTATTTTTTAAGGGAATTCGTTCAAACTTTTTGAATCATTATCAAGAAGTTGAGAAAAATAAGAAAGATATATCGATAGCTGTAAATTTAATCAAAAGTGAATTGTTAAAAGATAGAAAAGATAAAATGAAGGAAATAAATTCAAAAGGTTAGTTCGGTTCTGTTCTAATATGAAATAGGTACTGAAGGCAATGCCAAAATGAACTAGGCTTAATTATTCTTTTGTATTTTAACTAATGTGGCTGTGCGACGTTTGACAGTGATTATGTACCATGGAGGCCATAAACACTGGTAAAAAACTGAAGATGGTAGAATAAAATTGACACTCAATAGATCATTCTTTTTGGTTGCTCCTGCTTTTTTCACTATTTTACATTCTCATAGCAGATGGCTACGGCCAGAGGCCGGTTGGTTTTGAGGTGTGTGTCTTCGTGCATGGAAGCATCTGAGGTAAATAAAGGGGGATCCCGAAAGGTATTTCAAATAATAATAATAACGATTTACATTCATTTAATTTGTCACAATTAGTGCAGGCGCCGACTCCATGGGTGCCTAGGGGCTCGAGCCCTCCCCCCCCCTCTCAATGTTGAGGGTAGAGGGACCCAGTCCCACAGAAAAAAGTACCATAATTCGTATAAAAAATAGTAAATACAAAATCTAGAAAATTCACTATCATTAAAAGGTCAATCAGGGCAACATCTTCAAACAATTAACCCAAACCCCTATGTCAATCATATTTAGGCCCCTCAATAATTTTTAAAATTGAAGTACCTCGCCAGTAGTGTGTCCAAAAAAAATTATCGCGGGCGTGGAAAATGGTTCGGAAAAAAGATATTGCCAAAACTCTCAACATTCCAACATCAAAGCTGTCTACAATTCTGAAGAAAAAAAAAAGAAACTTTTTTAAAATTTAATTAAAGTCTTTTTCAGCAACGAAGGCCATTTATAGTCTCTCTATATTTCAATTGGATTGGTAGTCAATCCAATTGAAATAAATTGTCGCATGAGATGGGATGCGGACCCGCGACCCTTGCTACGAATGGCCAGCACGCTAATCATTACACCAATGCCCCAGGGCAAAAAAATTTACCAAGTCATTTGCTCGGAAATCGCAAGCGAGCTAGACACGGTGAATTCCCTATTCTCGAGGATTCGTTAATCAAGTGGCTCCGACAAAGTATATAGCATGTCGTTTTCATTATTATTATAATGGAGAATTAGTGATATCAGCCAAATTGGAATGATCTAGGTTCAATAAAAATCCCTGAATAAGACGTTTCGGTCATCTTCAGTTATTGGGAATTATACACATAATGCAAGTACACATGTGATCAAACCAGGATTTGTCAATAATAAAATTTTTTGCTTCATACAAAATTATATGGCTCCTGTGCCCAAGCTCAGAGATAAATAATCACATCACAGCCACAACCTCAAAAAATAACCATTCATTATTTTTATTTTTTTATTTGAGGGTATATATAAAATTTATGTAAGCTTATACATATTTTCAAAAAGACTGTATAATAAAGACTCTTAATGAGGCCCTACACTATCTAGCGGCTTGATCAAATGCTTGAGCAAATTGATTGTATCAAGCGTGATTGATAGTATAGAAGCCCATTTGACGCCTGAAGCAAGCGTTGACTGTGATTGATAGAAAATTTGAATGACTCAAGCGGTTGATCAAGCGGCTTGATAGTGTAGGGCAATTTTCGTCAAGCATTGCGTCAGTCACTCGGTGAAAACCATGGCGTCAACATCCCAAACCGCGTCTCACGATCCAGAAAACTCGGAGCGGGAGTTTATTAGTTTGTTGATTGATTTATATCGCGATTGTCCGGAGTTGTGGAAAGTAAAAAGTAAAGATTATTTTAATAGAAATAAAAAAAGTGCTTTTTTTCCTTCTTTATCCTCTTCACGGCAACCAATGTTGTGATTAGGAAGGCCAAATCTGAATTCGACACCATTGTAACGCGAAAAAGCGAAAGCACGATCGCAAAACTCGCTGTTCCACTTCTCTGCTTCGACTGACAAGAGAGTTTTGATCAAAAGATAGAAGTGTTGATTGAAGCACGCTTGAAGCTCCCATCAATCGGAGGTTCAAGCATTTGATCAAGACGCTTGATAGTGTAGGGCCTACTTTAAAAATTCAATTTTTTTTTCTTTCCTCTTTTCTTGATAATTCAAAAACTCGATAATTCGAATTTTTCTTGTAATCCCTTGAATTTCGAATTATCGAGAGTCAACTGTATTATCAACATACGAAATAAACTTTATCTTTAAATTTTGAATACAATTCATATATATATTTAGACAATATGAAGAATATCTATCTATAGCAGTCATATGATGATATATATCATCAATTAAGTTATCAAGACCAAGGCCCTGAATGATGAAAATACTTTTTACTGAATTAAAAAAGAGACGAAAGAGAAATTATCAATCTATATAATTGGAGGTTTACTTCTTTTAAATTCGTATGATGGGGTTCACGATAATTAATACAAAGTATTTTACTTTATTATAAAGGAATTTTATTGCCAGACAACTGTTGTGTGCACATTCTCACAGTTTCGGTCCGGAAAGGACCATCATCAGGCCTGAAACATACAAATTGTTCTCTTAAACTTCATGCAACACCGGGCCAATCTCTCATATTGCATATGTAAAGTAAAATACTTTGTTTTAATTATCGTGAACTCCATCATACGAATTTAAAAGAAGTAAACCTCCAATTATATTATAGATTTACTTTTTACTGTATTAATGGTTGCATCCCATGGGCGTAGCCAGGGGGAGGCAGGGGGGGGCCGTTGCCCCCCTGGCTGGTCCTAAAAATTAAAAAAAAAATATATATATATATTTTTCCCATTGGAAATTTTTTTTTAACACTCCAATTCACTACATTAATTTAATTTTTTTATTTTATTTAAATAAATAATTAATACTCTATGTAGATATTAATTGCAAACCCCCCTCTTCGCCCTAACGAGGAGTTGACCCCCCCCTAACAAGAAGTCTGGCTACGCCCATGTTGCATCCTCTTTTTAAATTGATCTAATTCCATAATAGCCATAACATGTTATATACTTTGTTTTATATTTTACATATAAACATTTTTTTAAATGTGCACAGCTCTTGAAGAGGAATACAAGACGTTACTAGCGAATGATAAAGTTTCTCTAAATAATCGGCAACAAATTCTTTTAAATTTAAGCGAACAGCTTCGACAGGCAAAATTAACACAATCATCTTCTATTAATAGAAAAAATTCTGTAGAACACCAAAGAAAAACCTTTCATAATTTACCACAACTTTATAAGGTATTTTTTAATTCAAATTTTATTTATTATAAAGATATTTTTTTATATTTTTCTTATCTAAAAATTAAATTAAATTATTACAACTAAAATTGTTTATTTTTTGAAGGAGAGTCACTTGTAAAATCCAATTAGAATTTTAGTTAAAAATTGAACAAAAGAAAATTAAAATCGAGAACGTAGTAATGTTCTGAGTCAAATGACTAAATAATTTTAGATTAGAGAAAAAATTGCTAGTCCAATGTCATCTTGAATTTATTGAAGTAAAACTTTTAACAGCTGGTAGAGGAAGTGGGTGGAGGAGGTGGCATTTGATCCTAGTTTTGCAAATTAAAAAAAAAATTTGATTTGATTTCCTGAATCATTTTTTACAATTTAGGCATTTCCACGACAAGTTTTTGTTTAACTTAACTAACGTTTAATTTTTACCACTTTACACCGTATCAATTTTTTTGATTATTTGTTAATAATTATTGTGAATTATTTTTTTTTTTTTTTCATTTTAGGAAATCGATATTGAAAAGAAAATTTCAGATTTGGAACAAGAATCAAAGAGTTTTTTAAATGAATTATTATAAGAAGTTGATTCAAGTCAAAAAGAAGAAAGTTTATTTTTTTTATAAATTATCTTAATAAGAGAGAGATATGAATTATGAATTTATATTGAAATAAAAATGTTATGTTTAAAGTGAAGTTGGTATTAAACAGTATTTGTTCTCTCATTCGCGTTAAAAAAAAATCCTTAAAAAATAGCTGGTGCCCGTTGCACTACCAAGAATTTTAGAATGCGCTCTAGGATATAAAAAGGTTAGCAAACCCCTTCACTAGAGAGTAGGGACACGAAAAAAGTATCGACATCTATACACTAGCACTCTTTATACTCGATACTACCAGTCTCGTACTTTACTGAAAAAAAAAAATCACAATTTTTAGTATGATGACTTAAAATTTTCGAATAAAATATCATTTTTACTTTCTCTTACCTATGTATATATGTAATATATATATAGAGAGAAAGTATTGGATTCATGTCAAAAATTCGATGTCGAGATTTTGATGGATCTTCACGTTTTGAGGTCCTCTGATACCAAAAAAATGGTTTTCGCGACATGGTCTGTCTGTCTGTGTGTCTGTGTGTCTGTGTGTGTGTGTGTGTTCAATTTTAAGCATGAAGGAATTGAGCTACGAGGTTGAAATTTTATATTTAAGTTAAACACCTCCCGGGACCGGAAAAATAAGCTTTTAATCAAAATCGGCCAAAGAGTACTAGTACTTTACTGATGTACTTTTTCAGTTTTTTTCGATTTTCTCAAAATTCGCTCTAACGATTTTGATTAAAATTCAAAAATCAATTAATTTTTACATGCTCTTTCAAATGTATATTCTCGTTTTGCCCTCAAAATTGTTTGAAGCACACTTTACTCTTGTGCTTCATAGGAAATATAGGAGAAATGGTTGCCATGGTAACAAAATATAAATATTTTCCCATACTTATAAATTTTACATCTGAATTCAAATATTCCCTACTGCCGGGAACTAAATGCGTGTCGACACGAAAAATCTGGTGTGACAAGCACAGAACACAACTTTCGATTACCGAAGGTAAGAGAAAGTTGTGTGCTGTGCGCCAGTCACACCAGATTTTTCAACTTGTAAAGTTTCACGAGAAAGCTGAAAAAAATTTCATAAAAAAGTTACGTAAAAAATAAACCAAATTTCAAAAAAAAAAAATTATAACCAGAAAAAAATAGAAGCAATCGTCGGCACATCTTGAAATTAGGGGGGATAATTGTAGAATTAGTTGAAGTTTTTTTTGAGTTAAAAAAAAAAAATAAAAAAAATAGTCTATTTAAAATTACTGAAACTACTCAAAAAAAGTGAAATATTTCATATATGCGGCGGGCTCCTGAAATAATTTTTGTATTTTTTTCTGAAAACTACATTAAAAAACAAAATTTTTATAACCTTGCGGGGTTCCGAAATTTCAATTTTAAAATAAGTTATCGTTATTTGAAAAAAAAAGAGCGGTTTTTTTTTTCAAAAATCCATAACTTTTTTTTAGTTGGGTAAAAAAATTTGAAAAAATTCTCAAAAATGTCTTTTAAGGGGTAGAAAAAAGATAGGAAATTTTCAGCGAAATCCACGGGGATCAGGAAAAAAATTTGTCGATTTGGCATGGAATGACCCATATACACATATATAAACATAAAAAAAATCTTTGGAGCAAATTTTGAGAAAATCGAAAAAAACTGAAAAAGTGCATCAGTAAAGTACTAGTACTTTTTGGTCGATTTTGTTCAAAAGCTTCGTGTCACGTCCCAGGGGGGTGCCTAACTTAAATATAAAATTTCAACCTCCTAGCTATTTTCGTTCTTGAGATATTTTGTTCACAGACACACAGACACACAGACAGACAGATAGACCATGTCGCGAAAACCACTTTTTTGGATTCAGGGGACCTCAAAACGTGAAGATCCATCAAAACCTCGACATCGAATTTTTGACATGAATCCAATACTTTCTCTCTCTATATATATATATATATATATTACATATATACATAGGTAAGAGAAAGTAATATATATTTTTTAATGGAAACATTCATGGTTCAAACCTAGAAAATTTCCAATAAAGATTTTCATTTTGATTTATAAAATCATTGAAATAATCACAAACAGAAAACGCATGGGTGGGACTTAATATTGTTCCTCACTGTAATACAAGAGCGACAACAAGAATAGCTGTTACACGCATTAGGGGTCGACTTCGCGCTACATTTGGGAGCGGGTTCTAGACGGATATTAAAAATTGAATTAATTTTCTTCACGGTAATATACGTGATATATATTGTCCCAGCTCGAGAATTTCGTGGTTGCCATCCACTTACCCACAAGTTGTGGGCCCCTGAACAGGAAAAAAATAATAAAAATATGAATTATGTATTATGAATGCAAGGAAAGATTATTTTTTTTAATAAAGCATTATTTTATTATTATTATTTATTTTATTTTTATTACAGAACACAACTTTCAAATCAGGGACGGATTAATACAATTTTGTCGGTGGGAGAGGGATTTTTTTAAGTTCTTTTTCGGCATCGGAGGCCATTTAGACCCCGTCCCTATTTACTTAAATTGATTGGTAGCCAATTTGTATTTATTTTCTTCCTGGCTGCATGTGACTATTGGTCATTATAGGTCTTCGGACCTTATGCACCCATTCCAAAAAAAAAAAAAAAAAAAAAAAAAAAAAATTCAATTTAAATTAATTTTTGTCGCATGGGACGGGATGCGAACTCGGTGGGGGCGGTTGGTTGGAAAATTCAATTTACAGGAAGGCCTCTCTGAGAGATGAAAATTCTTTAAATAATACCTTCAATACTAGCACCGTTAAAAAGATTAAGGTGATTTGAGACTTAAAGTTGATTGTTTAAAATTAATTTTAGACAAAAAATCATAATTTCTTTAGATGACTAGTTATCAAGGGCGGATACAAGGGGGGGGGGTAAAGGGGGTAATTACCCCCCCCCCCCCCCGAGATTTGAATAAAATACATTTTTTCGATAAAAAAAATTATTTTTAATATAAAATTTTAAAAATCTGGTGTGACTGGCGCACAGCACACAACTTTCTCTTACCTTCGGTAATCGAAAGTTGTGTACTGTGCTTGTCACACCAGATTTTTTGTGTCGACATGTATTTAGTTTCCGACAGTATGGTACATTCGATTTTCAAGATGTAAAATTTATAAGTATGGCAAAATGTTTATATTTTGTTACCATGGCAACCATTTCTCCTATCTTTTCTATGGAGAACAAGAGTAAAGTGGTCTTCAGAAGATTTCAATCACAAAATGAGAATATACATTTTAAAGAGCAACTAAAAAATAGTTGATATATGAATTTTAAAAAAAATCGTTGGAGCAAATTTTGAGAAAATCGAAAAAAACTGAAAAAGTGCATCAGTAAAGTACTAGTACTTTTTGGTCGATTTTGTTCAAAAGCTTCGTGTCACGTCCCATGGGGGTGTCTAACTTAAATATAAAATTTCAACCTCCTAAGTCTTTTCGTTCTTGAGATATCTTGTTCACAGACACACAGACAGACACACAGACAGACACACACACAGACAGACCATGTCGCGAAAACCACTTTTTTGGATTCAGGGGACCTCAAAACGTGAAGATCCATCAAAATCTCGACATCGAATTTTTGACATGAATCCAATACTTTCTCTCTATATATATATATTACATATATACATAGGTAAGAGAAAGTAAAAATTACATAAAAATTTGATTTGTATTTATATTCTGGCAAACAAGTACAGAATGCACCTTTAAATTACCGAAATTAAGAAAAAATTGTGTGCTGTGCGACCAGTCATCCAGATTCCCCCCCCCCCCCCGACACACCTCTGGATCCGCCCTTGCTAGTTATTAAAACTTTATTCAATTTTTTCTCGGAGGGAGGCGGTCGCCCCCTCCGCACCCCCCCCCCCCTTAATCCGTTCCTGTTTCAAATATCGAAGGTAAAAAAAAGTTGAGTTCTGTGTTGTACTCACACCAGATTTTTACTTAACAAAAATTAAAAACCCGCTCATATACAAAGTTCATTTCAGAAAAGTTCGCTAGATTGCGCTGAAGTTATTTCAACTTGGAATATTTCTGACATTTTCTGTGCTGCTTCAACTTTCTAAAAATATTTAATTATCTTGTTGTTTTTTTTTTTTCAATATTTTTAAATATATTTATTAAATTATTAAAAGTTTTAATTTTTTGTTAAAAATGTTACTTAGTAGTGCACTGTAATTTAATGTTTATTTTTATATTTTTTAATTTACAATTGACGTTTAACTAACTAATTCTCAATTTCAATTTTTTAAAAATTGTGTATATATAAATATAAATATATATTTTAATAATGGAACCAGAAATGAAGAAATTAAAATTAGAATCGAATTTTTCATTTAATGATGACAATAATGACTCAATCGAAAATAATCATATTACTTTTAATTTCGAAGTTTATTCACAAGAAGACTCGAATTGTTCTGCGGATTCTCTTGCTCTTAAAATTGAAACCGATCAGGAATTAGATAATCCCGAGATTAATTGTAAAAGGTAAATAATTATTTTATTCTTATATCTCCAGACAAATTCATTTTCACTCATGCTCATCTGCTTTTTCATAATTTTTTTGTTTAGTAATTTGCGTTTATTTCTTTTTTCATTCACTAAATATCGTGATAGTTTGAACATTTAAAGAGTTTTATGTTTCAACTTTGATAATGAAAATTCTATTTTCTTAATAAGTTATAAATAAAATGAATATTAACATTATTCTTTTAACTGAGGGATTATACAAAAAAACTCAACAGATTGATTATTATTTTAGTGAAGATGATGAAATGCCTGAGATTTTAAATGGAATGGAAGAGGAGATTGAACGACAGTTAGACTCAAAAGCAGCTAAATCTAATTTAACAGTTGCTAATGTAAAAAATATTCTAAAGGTAAATAATTTTTGTAAATTGTTTGTATTTTAAGAGCATTAACGATTAATTCATTTTTAATTTTTTTAGCATGTCATTACTAATGAACAAGTACTTCAAATGGTTCGAGAAAAAATGGATCATAATTTCGATTGGAGTAAATGGCTATCTACTCCAAAATTAACACGAGCGAAAACTAAGTAAATTTTATTTGGTTCTCTTTTTTAATATACCTATCTTCTTCATATATATATATATATAGAGCTTAGTGAGGTGGAATTATTATTAAAGCGCCCCTATGCGTTTCGTCATGTGATTATTTCAATGTTTTTATAAAGAAAGATGCAATTCTTTAATGTTATTCTCTCTTTGGAAGAATTGCCATTAAAAATTTTCATATTTTTTTTAACAGTGAAAGAATTTTTTATTTGAAATACTTGATAACCCCTAAATATTAGTTTTAAAAATTTAGAAATTTATTTTAGTTTTTTAAATTTATATCTTTATCTTAAGCGTGATTATAGACAATTATATATATGTAACAGGAGATGTATGGCTTTTGAAAGAGATGAAAAAAACAAGAAGAAAATGCAGGCAATGTAGTTTCTTTATTGAGATTCAGCCCACGTCTAACGTTTCGTCCAAGGGATCGAAACGTTGGCCGTGGGCTGAATCTCAATAAAGAAACTACATTGCCTGCATTTTCTTCTTGTTTTTTCATTTCTTTCAACATTCTACATAATACATTCAATTAAGTCTAATTTGTTCTTGGACTCCGCTCAACTTGCGAAACACTATTCTATATATATATATATATATATATATATATGCGATGCGAAGATAAGTTTTCTCGGGTTAAGTCGCGTGTGATGTTGAGATTTACTCGAAGTTTCGGCTCTCCTTTTGGAGCCATTTTTCAAGAGTATAGGATTAGGGGGGAATTGTTGGGTTGGTTTACGGGGTCGCAGTCTTGCTGGTCCCCAGGTCAATATATATTTATATATATATTATCCAAGGACGTTGCCAACCAATAGCTTAGAGGGGGCAGATATAGATGAATGTACAATTGTAATGATTTGAATATCCTCGACTCACAATTTAGGAAACTATTCAGTACTATAAAGTTGTTACGTTCGGACAATAAAACACGGTTTTAAATCACTTTTTCTAAAAAAGTCACTTTCAAGATATTTAGACCAAATTTATTAAGCCATCCACCATTTGTTGTAGATTCTTTTGATTAAAAAACTGTTAAATGAACAGTGCCCATACTCTACCTTACTTCATTATTTAATTCTTACACAAAGCAATTTATAGCTGTGATGTTAAATAATTCATAAGAGGGAAAAAATGAGAGATCCAGCTAGAGTTTTTTCTTTTTTTTTATTATTTATTCAATTCACACAGCTGACGTTTCGGTTCCGTGTTTGAACCATCTTCAAAGCTGGCGAAAAACCTTAGCTCCATCTCTCATTTCTTCCATCTTATTATTACTTATTTAATTCTGATCTTTTCAGTGATAATCAAGAAGCTTTATATGTAAAACCAAGATGTTGGTAGTGATGGTGAAGAATAATAAATCTATTGAAACAATAAAATAGTTTATTGTTTTTCTTCACCACCTCTACCACATTGGTTTTTACATTTTACATATTTAGCTTCCTGGTTATCATCGAAAAGTTTAATTAATTAATTTCCTCTCACTTCAAAAAAGACGTTGTCACGTCAAAATAATATTTTAACGGGCTCTCCGAAATGTATATATATATAGTAAAATAATATGGTTGTAAGTCTAAGATATTCTGAGTTATGTCTATCTGTTTTTGGCCATATTCTCGTGACCCACCATGTACAGGGAGGGACAATATTATGTCCTACCCATGCGTTTTCTACTTGTGATTATTTCATTGTTTTTGAAAAAATATATATTTTTTAATGGAAATTTTCATGGTTCAAACCTAGAAAATTTCCAATATAGATTTTCATTTTCTTTTATAAAAACAATGAAATAATCCCAAGTAGAAAATGCATGAATGAGACTGTCCCTCACTGTACATAATAAGCTTATATACATCCGTTAAAAAAAAATTTAATTACATTGGTCTCTTTATTTTTCAAATTGTAAATATTTTTTTTTGAAATGTAATATACTTTTTACAGAGAATTGATGAGGTTGCAACCAAATTTATGGGCAGTTCCTTCAAAGAAATCTACATCAGGAGGTCAAGTGATAATTGAAATGGAATTTCCTGAAGACTCATCAGATGAAGAATATAATCCACATGAAGACGAACCTGATAAAAATTTTAATGAGGTTCTCTTGAAAATTATACTTTTTATTGGATTTTTAAAAAAAATATGCCAAAAACTTATTTAGTTTATTTGATTTGTTATTTATTAAAAGTCACTATGATCGAAATTTTGCTCAATGATGTCGAATCATGCTCAATTGTGTTTTTTTTTTGTTTTGCTTAATCCGTGTGCTTTGACCCATATTAAAAGGATTGAAAAAACAGTTTTAAGCACGCTTCGTCAAAAATGTTTTGTCATTGAGCATTTTTGCTCAATAGGTGTGCGTCCAGCCTAATTGATTTTATCAAAACTTAAATTATCAATATTCTCAAAGAAAAATAACAGTGACCTATGATTCTTTTTTAATTTAATTTCTCAGTAAAGAAAATGTTGATATCGTATCGAAATCAAAAATTTTTTAAAATTTAGAAACTAATTATAATTTTTTTTTTTTTTTAGAGTGAAGATGAAAAAGAAGATAATATGAATAAAACAAATCAAAGTTTGAACGATTCGAATATAACTTGTGACAGACAAATTAAAGAAGAAGAAGAAGAAGAAGAAGAGGAGGAGGAGGAGGAATTAGAGGATGAAGAAGAAGAAGAAGAAGAAGAGGAAGAAAACGAAGAGAATTTACCTTATGAACAGGAGGAAAGAGACAAAGGGGAAAGCTTAAGTAATTTAAGAGAAGAAGATGCTGAAAATGAAAAAGAAGAACAAGAGGAAGAAAACAGTGTTCCTCAAGAAAAAGAGATTAATTTTGAAAAAAGTGAACAAACTATAATAAAATGTATATCATCACAGGATGATTCATTAAAAACTCATAGTCTTACAAAAACAATATCACCTGAAATAAGTAATCAATCTGATGAAAATAATATAAATAATGTAATTAACGAATTAATGAAGGAAATTACTTCTTCTCAACAGAAGTCATTGAATGAAGAAGAATCAACTAGTCAAACAAATCATGAGCTAACCAAAAATGATGTAAGTTTTTTAAAAATCATATTCTATAGTGTAAACTATATAAATATAAACTAAATAAATCTCATTATATACAGAAGTTTACGAATAAATGTGACCACAGTTGATTTTTAGAGCTAATTTTATTAAAATATAAAAAAACTATACCTCACATTTAATGCATGTAAATTATCGTCGGTCCAGTACAAGACAGCAGAGTTAAACCTAGGTTTAACTCAAAAAATGCAATTTTGAGTTTTTTGCATAAATTATCTTCAAATTGCCTCTATATTTGTGCAAGTCCGTTTCTTAAACAACTTAGTTCGGGTGTAGTGGCTAGAGTGCTGGCCTTTTATACCAAGGGTCGCGGGTTCGCCTCCAGTCTCATGCAAAATTTATTTCAATTGGATTGGCTACCAATCCAATTTAACTAAATAAAGACGTGGTCTAAATGGCTTTCGATGCCGAAAAAGACCTTAAATGAAATTTAAAAAAATAATTATTTTTTATTTCCAAATAGATGGAATGTAAGGGGGGGGGGGCGCTCTGTATATTTTATTATTATTATTATGTTTCGTTATGTAGAAAGGCTGATGATTGAGAATTAAAAAATAAAGAAAAAAATTTATTTTTCATATAAGTTTCATATATAAACATATCCTAACTTAATAGTAAGCACCCATTCAAGAGCGCGCTGGCTTTAGATCCAATTATATCAATAACGGTCGCATTTAGGTTAAATATGATAATAACCAATATTAAAGAGCATTAAATTTCCTTTCTAGTGGTATTATTGAAAATTTCATTTGATTTTCCTTGGAATATTATAATAGAAAATTTTAAAAATCTTAGCCAAAAAAATCGATTTCAAGGGCTTTGAACCTCGGGAAAGAATTTTCGGATCGATGGCAAACTTTGCACAACTTATTTTTATTGTAAAAGGAAACTTTTGAGCAACAGAAAAATAGGAAATTCAAAAATCGATTTCATAAGGCCACCCTACTGGAGATGCTTGGTTCGATTCCCGGGACCAGTTGACGTTTAGCCCACCATCAATATAAATCTCACATTTGGTTGAATTGATCTTTTACTTTGTTCATTCTTTAATTTTATTATTATTATTTTTAGGGAACAATCAGTCAACGTACTCGATCTAAATATAGTTTAAGTTCAACTGCTCTTGAAGCTCTAGAAAAAGCTTTAGTGCCACCTGATATTACTGCTGACATGTATGACTCTGATTGTGATGACGAAGATTGGCGAGACTTTCTTAAAGATTTTATGGAGCCTTTACCCGAGCCAACACCCTGTGAAGATGATGAACATATAGATCCTGAATACAACGTCATGGCTGATGAAGAAGATAGTAAATTTTCTATTTGAAAAATTTGATAAATCTGTAAAATAATTGAACATACTTTCCGCATTGCCCTCAAATTCCGAAATTAATATCTATAGAGTTAACAAAACAGATTCCAGGTTGGAGGAAATGGATTTCTCAATTTCTAAATATGGAATCAGAAAATTTCTCTTATTTTTTTGTTAATTAATCTTGTTCTTTTTTTAATAAAAAAATAAGAGAAATTTTCTCTTATTTTTTTGTTAATTAATCTTGTTCTTTTTTTAATAAAAAAATAAGAGAAATTTTGTGCTTCCTTATTTATAATTTGAGAAATCCATCTCCTCCAACCTGAAATCGGTGTTGTTTAACTTAAAATTGAATCACCTGTTTCGAGATCTTATAACACTATGTAACAAATTTTCACTTTTGGTCTGTTCCTGGGTTAAAAGTGTGTTTTCCTAACCCGTTAGGTCTAGAAAAGAAAGGAAATCGTTATTATTCCAGAAAAACTTTGATTCTGTGACCGGGATAATGAAATTTGGAAAATCGCGTGCAATCCTAAATCTAGAAAATCTACATCTTTCTGAACCTTGTAGAGTGGTTTCCGACTGTGTTTGTCTATTCCTTGTGCAATTATTGTTTTTACCTGGTCATAATTGCGAAAATGAAAAAAAAAAACCTATTTTCACAAAAAAAAGAATTTTCTTTGTGCAAAGTTTGTGCTTAGTAAAGTCATTTTTTCACATACTTTAGACATAAGCAATTGAAATATAACCCTTAGAAGCCAGGAACAAAAATTGTGTTACATAGTGTAATATTTAATTCATATTATAGTCACATTATACTTTAGTCATACATGTTAACTCACTGTATTAATTTCCACTCGTTTTTTTTAGTCGATCTGGAGGAATTACGAATTGATAAAGCTGTAAAAATTTCTAAAAAAGAATTAAATTCATTAATAGCTGAGCTACATGAATTTTCGGATATGTACACAGAAAAGGAAATTTTAGATAATCTTGACAAAGAAAAAAATCGACAAGAGCAACAAAATCAATTAGAAGTTCAGCCTTCTGAACAATCACAAGAAATCAATGAGACGCAAAATTCGCTAGAAATTCCATCTCCTTATAATAAGGCTTCGGAAGAAAAACCTATGATACCAATTAATTCTACTGATGTTGAGTTTGTTGAGCTTGATGAATCCATTCATGAACAGGTAATTACTTTTATACATTATTTTTTATGGGAAACTTCTTTATTATTAACAGTAATAGGTAAAAGGAGAAGGCAGCCAGGTAATTAGTCTACACGAAAACTCTGTTTAAGAAACAGTTTCGGCTTTAATGAAATAACGCCATCATCAGTCCACTTATCGATAGTATGAACTCATATGACAAAGCATTGAGTCATATTGTGGAGTTGTCAGTTGGTGTTTATTATACATAAATTATTTGTATAAAATACAAGGCAATGCAATCAGCTTATACGATCCGCCAAGTTTGACAAACAAAATTGATTAATCAAAACAATTTTGTATCTCAAAATTGATTAATCAAAACAATTTTGTATCTCAAAATTGATTAATCAAAACAATTTTGTATCTCAAAATTGATTAATCAAAACAATTTTGTATCTTAAAATTGATCAATCAAAACAATTTTGTATCGCAAAATTGATTAATCAAAACAATTTTTATCTCAAAATTGATCACTCAAAACAATTTTGTATCTCAAAATTGATTAATCAAAACGATTTTTTATCTCAAACTTGGCGCATCATATAAGCATTGCTTTGTATTTTATAAAAATAATTTAGTATAATACACACTAACTAACAACTCCACAATATGACTCAATGCTTTGTCATTTGAGTTCATACTCTCGATAAGTGGACTGATAATGGCGTTATTTCCTTAAAGCCGAAACTGTTTCCTAAACAGAGAGCTTCATTTCGTGGAGACTAATTACCTGGCTGCCTGCTGCTTTCACCTATTGTTTGAATACAAAAAGCCACTTTATTTCTTCAAATCTTCTTTATTTTTTTTTTTTTTTTTTGTAAATAAATCAGATTGGAAGGGTAGCTGAGTTATTAAATTATTTTAAATTCATTTTGGGATTTGGAGATGCATGTTGTTTGTGGCTGTATATATTCAGTAAAGGTTATGTAGAGCCACAGGCTGCCAAGATAAAATGCTCTGAATGTTTTCACCAATTGGTCCTGGCTGCATGTGACACTGGTCATTATAGGTCTTCGGACCGTATGCACCCTTTACAAAAAAAAAAATTACGCATGATGCATTTATTATTATACATACACCGAAACGTGTACTGCTAATTGACGAAAGCATTCAGAGCATTTTTTCTTGCCTGCCTCTGCATCTACACATTCTTCCTATTCCCATCTAAATTTGTGCCTCTTGGAAAATATGTTAGCAAATAAAAAGAATTTAGAAGTATTTTAATTTTTCTTTCTTTTAAATACTTGTATATTTGTTGCCTATCATTGATAATTTTTTTTACTAATTGCAAGATGAAAACGGAAATCAAATCAGAACTTGAAGAAGACCCTTTGCAAATACCAAATGAACTTTTTGAAATTGCTTGTGATAAGTCCGAAGGACAAGTTCTCCTGCCAGCACAATATTTGGTTTTAGAACAACAATTACGGAAACATGTTCAACTCATCATTCAGCATTATCTTCAAATGAAATATAGAGTGTATTATGAACTGGATGCTAATACAATGAAAAAATTATTGGTAAAATAAATTGTTTACTATAATATAACTAAAATAGTTAATTAAAAAAATAAAGAATTATTTAATTTCAGATAAAATTAAAAGAGAGATCCTACAATAGCGCAATTCTTAGTAATATTAAGAATTTGGATGGAGCTTTGCATTTGATGGAGATATGGGATGAAGTAGTTAAAAAAAAAGGTCCTCAAATGGAATCGTAAGTTACTAAATCTTTTCTTACATAAAAACTTAACTAAATGTTGGAGATTGACTTTAGCCCTAATCGACATCAGGCACGATTAGATCAAAATAAATATTAATTAGTTGAAATTTGTCTCTTTTTGGGCTGATTTTACTATTTTTTCGAAAGTTTCATCCTATTGACAGTGAGGGGTAATATTAAATCAGCCCCCTCTCCCATGATTTTTCTCAGGTTATTATATCATTGTTAAAAAATAAAATAAAATTAATAGTGATTCAAACGTAGATGAGAATTCAAATAGATATTTCCATCAATTTTATTCTAAGGACCGTGAGCCAAAAATAAATAATTTTTCATATTATTTGTTATGGGTTGTGAGGAGTTCAAGGCAGCCAAAAGCAATAAAAAAAATATATTTTTTCTTCCACTTTATTTCCGCCGATATTCCGGCCTTCATCAGGACAATGTGCTGTTTACCTCGAGCTCTAGGCAACTTCTGACGTATTGTTGGTGCGAACATTCGTCTGTTGTCATGACTATTAAACTATTTGTTTGTTGTCATGACTATTAAACTATTTGTTTGTTGTCATGACTATTAAACTATTTGTTTGTTGTCATGACTATTAAACTATTTGTTTGTTGTCATGACTATTAAACTATTTGTTTGTTGTCATGACTATTAAACTATTTGTTTGTTGTCATGACTATTAAACTATTTGTTTGTTGTCATGACTATTAAACTATTTGTTTGTTGTCATGACTATTAAACTATTTGTTTGTTGTCATGACTATTAAACTATTTGTTTGTTGTCATGACTATTAAACCAGAAATCATGACAACAGATGAATGTTCGCACCAACAATACGTCAGGAGTTGCCAAGAGCCCCTTTAAACTCGAGGTAAACAGCACATTGTCCTGATAAAGGCCTGAATATCGGCCGAAACTTCGACAAGTGTTTGAAATAAAGCGGAAGAAATAAAATATATATTTTTTTTGTTGCTTTTGACTGCCTTGATCTCCTCACTGTCCATTATATGAACATTCCGCCACTGCTCCTGTATTATCTGTTTATTTGTAGATATTTCGATCCCAGTGAGATGGAATCATCCTCAGTAAAAGCAACAGATGTTTTGCTAATCGTTAATTTCTCCCATCCAATATGAGTTCAATATAAAAATTGCATTCATGGATTGCTCTTCTACTTTGTCAAATTAGATTGGAGAAATTAACGATTTGCAAAATCTGTTGCTTGTACTAAGGATGATTTCATCTCACTCGGATCGAAATATTTAAAAATAAACGGATAATACGCAAAATAATATTTTTTGGCCGACGGTCCTTAGAATAAAATTGATTTTCCTTACGGCCATCTACAAACAAATATTTCCATCGTCTTTTATAAAAACAATAAAATAATCACATGTAAAAGATCGTGTGTGTCCTGTAATATTGTCCTCACTGCAGTATTACTAAATAAATAAATTAGTTACGACCCGCTTAGAGGCACCAGGCCTCGGTGGCTAGGTCCAACAAACACAATACAAATTTAAATACAATAACAAATACAACAAAACAAAACAAAAGGAAAAAAAAAAAAAATAAATAAATAAAAATGCATGCCCATTAACAATCAACATGTTCATGCATTTCCATCGAAAGAAATAAAAAAAAAAAACATTTATCAAAAAAATTCACGCAAGCCACGAGACCAGGAGTAAACGTCGCATTAGCCATCCCGACATTCGCCTTAAGCTGTTAAGGAAAACCTGGCCAAAACCTTAACAAGGATGGTATGACCTCTCTACCTCAACTATTCTCTGCGATCAAGAACTAAATAAAAATTTCACACAACTAGCACATTAGGACTTGACAAAATTTATTATAGATTTAATCATAGGGGGCAGAGGACTGTAATCCCAAGTATTGACAGACAAACCGTTCCACAAATCAATTCCAGATCCTACAAACGAATGCAAACCTACATTCTTCAAAAATCTTGGCTTCTGAATTTTTCTCCTATGATCAACCCTACTATAATAATTTGGTTCGCGAAATCTACTTGTTATCTCCTCCCAACTCCTAATACCTTGATACGCCTTAAACATTACCCTCAATTTTGCCCACTCCCTCCTTTCTAATAGACTAGCCCACCCTAACTCTCTAATCATCAAAGTAGGACTACTAAATCTACCAAATAGAAGTGAAATTACTATTTCGGAAAGAGTATTCACAGGCATCGGCGGTCCCAGGATTTTGTTAAGAGCCCCCCTCTGGTGGTGAGCAGAATTTATGGCGTTAGGGAGGGAGAGATCTAGTGGCACAATTAAAGAAAAGATATAATAGTGGAAATAATGAATAATTAGCATTGATAATTCACTTCTGAATGATTAAAATTCCATAGTAATATTCATATTCTTTCTGGCCCAGGACGGAAGCGGCCTCCCCCCCCCCCCTCCCGGATAGTTTGTTCTTTGCAATTGAATATACAGTAGATAGGTCTTCGGTTAAAATCGAATGTCCTGTAATAATAAAATTTCTATTTCGATTTGAAAGGATTAACGCCCTCAAAACTTTGGTCTTCTTGGGTTATTATCATTTTTTGAATTCGAAGAATTAATTAAAATAAGATAAATTGAGATATCACTAGAACGCCACCATAAAATTATACAAGTAACCATATTTTTAATAAGATTTATTAAAGAAAAGTTGTTCTTATTTTATGCAGAAAACTTTCTATTGTCATTCTAATTAGTTTATTTTAATTTTTTCAGTTATCAAGAAACTATATGTGCAGAAATAGAGAGGTGAGTGTTTAATGTGCCTGGGTCACATCATAATTAGAATAATTGAGTACCACTATATCCCCTAAGCCGAAATGACACATATATATATATATATATATATATATATATATATATATATATATATATATAAATTAATTAACGGTTATCGTTTAAAGTCTTATATGGCCTAAGTTGCCAAAAAAACTGTCTGTATGTGTGTGTGAGTGTGAGTGGGAATGGGTAAAATGTGTGAGTGTTTTTTTTTTCTGCTTGCTTTTTGGAGAAGCAATTATTATATTCTAATCAAAATTTATTTATTAATTTTTTTTTTTAGGAGAAAAAGAATTAATTTGGCTAGTAATCTTTTCCCAGAAGAAATGATGGATCTGATTATAAATAGTAAAGTATTTCTATATCCTTTGATGTTACCATTAAGACCATTCTCATCACAATATTTAAAAAAATTTTCTATTAATTCTGAAGCTGAACATCAGTAAGTATCATATAATATCATTAATTTTTAATTCTTTTGAAGTTATTTTTTTTTTTTTTAAAGAATCTATTCGTCATTAGGAAGCACCCATTCACTCAAATTACTATTAAATTAAATAAAATATGATATTTTTTAATAAATTATTTTTTATAAGCCTTTAATACCTGAATCAACCCAGAGGAACAAATCTCCCTTCTTTTTTCAGTCATCATGTCCCTGCCCTCAGTGACAAAATTCAAATTACTTTATTTACCAATTTGATTGTCTAAATGAGAAGTCTAAAAGGCCTCAGATGTCGAAAAATATTGGGTTTGCTTTCTCTTCCTAAAGACTCATTTAATTTCTTTCAAAAAAGAAGTGGGGCCTCGTTTTTGAAAAATTTTTGAATTAATAAAAGTCAAAAAGTTAATTTTTATTCTTTTTGTTTCAGTTTGATTGCCCTTGGTTTAGAACAATTTATAACTTATGTTGAAAACTACTCGCATTTTAAAGGAGATTTTCAACATGTGCTACGATATATTGTTCATTATTTGATGCCTTGCAAAGAACCTCAAAGTTTAAGATTTTTAATTAATAAATATCGAACTATTAAAAACAATCCAATTAATGTAAGTAAAAACATTGTTATTGATCTTAATGCTGAACATACACAGGAACAGGCAAAACATTCCTCCTGCGTCATACCTTGGTGTGTCTTGTCTTTTCAAAATCATGTTGATTAGAATCCACCACGATTTATTTATTTATATCAATAAGTTCATATAAATAAATCTGTTTGTATCTTTAAATATATACAAGTTATCCTTTAAAGTCTATAAGGTCTCAGAAGCCGAAAAACTAAAAAAAAATAATCCCCCAGGGTAAATTTCGAGACGGAATGTCGTGCCAGTGTGTGTCTTACCTTTTCAAAGTCATGTTCATTAGAGAGCACTAGACTAGATGCGGCGAAATATCGATCTCGACTTATATGTTCCTGTGTGCGTTAGGCCTGGTTCCAATTTATTATTTGATTTAATATTTATATCTATGTAGAGATTCAGAAAGGAGTAACATAAGCAGCCAAATCAAAATATAAATTGAAACAACATTCAATAATTTTTGCAATAATATACTTTACAAAAACCTCTTCTCTATTTGTTTATGTAATTGCGATAAGTACAGTGAGTGTCAATATTAAATCCCACCCATGAGTTTTCTACTTGTGATTATTTCATTATTTTTATAAAAGAAGATGAAAACTTTTATTGGAAATTTTCTAGATTTGAACCATTAAAGTTTCCATTAATAAAAAAATATATAGTCTAATATTTTTTTTTCATACAAAATTCTATGGTTCCTGTGCTCAAGCTCAGAGATAATGATAATTCAATTATCTCTGAGCTTGGGCACAGGAACCATAGAATTTTGTATGAAGCAAATATATTTTATTATTGACGAGTCCTGGTTTGATCACATGTGCACTTGCCATAGGCGTAGCCACGGGGGGGATTTGGGGGTTCAAACCCCCCCCTTTGGACCCAAGCCATGACTAGATATTTAAGCTCTATAATACAAAATACTTTTTCTCTCTATATATTTCATATATAGGGTAAGAGAAAGTATAATATAATAATTTTCTCTAGCTTTAAAAAAAAAAATTAAATAAAACGCAAAAAATTCGAGAAAATTCAGAATTTTTCAATTGAAAAGAATTGATTTTTGTTATGCTTTATAAAAAATTAAAGCCGCTTAAAATTGATTAAATCTCGCAAATAAAAAATAATAAAAATTATTATATAAATAAATTTATAAAAAAAATTTTTTTTAAAAGAGATCTGAAATGGGACTGGTCAAGAGAAACAGAGTGACACTTTGGTATATTAGGCCCATAGACATAAAATTAAGAGAGTTGCATTTTTTATTGCCTAATACGAGGTGATTGAAAAATTGCGGCACTTAATTAAGAAAGGGCGGGCACGAGCCACCTCGAGGGGGGGTCCAGGGGGCGAAGCGAAGGTGGGGTAAGTGGCCAGTCATATATTTCATTAGACGCCTTATACTGCCCTATTAGTCGGGGGGGGAGAAATAATCCCAAACCCCCCCCCATCGAAAATTTCTGGCTACGCCTATGGCACTTGCACTATATTATCTCTGTATAATTCCCGATAACTAAAGATGGCCAAATAAATTCAGGCCGAAACTTTTTTTTTTTTTTTTTTTTTTAAAAAAACATTCACACTTTTTCTCATTCACACTCACACTCACATACACATTCACACTGTCTTTTCGGCAACTCAGGCCATATAAGACATTTACGATATCCGTTATAGAGATTAATGTACATATATGGGGTCCAGGCATTCTTATTTAAACCATTTGGTATCCAAGTGGCTTAAATAAAATCATCGGACTGCCTGGGGTCCGAACCCGCGACGTTTGGTATACGAGGTTAGGACGCTAACCTCTACACCAGGCCGAAACTTCTTATCCTGAGAGTTTTATTAACCTGGACAATTTCAATTTGGCTGATACCTCCAATTCTCCACTGTAATCACATCACAGCCACAATCTCAAAAGCAACAATTTATCTCAAGGCCATGTCTATAGTCTTCAATTTTTACTTTCTCTTACCTTATATTATATATATATATATATGGATTCATGTCAAAAATTTGTGCATCGTGCTTCTTTCACTTGCCACTCATTAGTATTTTAAGACTTCTATATTTTTTAATGAAAATATCTAAATAATTCTTACAATAAATTTTTCTTTTTTACAGTATTTTTTTGAAAACCATAAAGTTCCTGTTTCACAACATTTTGTTATACCAATCCTTGAGGAAAAAACTCCTAAAGATCAACCTGCACAATTGCTGCCTCAAACGTGGTTAAAGTATATTGGAAAAAAAGGTGACGACAAAAAGAAAATAAAAAAAGTAAAAAAAAATTCCAAATAAATCTAAATTGTATTGACATTCTACCAAGCTATATATGTATTTTTGTTCTTACTTCATTATCACTTTTTTTATTAATTTTAAAAACAATCGTTATTTATTTATTTTGAACTTATTTATAGATATTATGAATATTTGTAAATAGACTAATTTTATAATATAAAAAACTTTTTTACACTGACAGCTCAAGTTCATTCTTAATTTTTAATTTATTAAATTTTGTATCTTAATTAAAGACTGGTTATAAATTGAAATTTTTAAAAATATTTTAAGCTCTAAAATCCTATACGTATATTCGGCATAACATAAGCCTGGTCGTCCACTGGACGCGTATACGCGCTACCGCTACAAGCCCGACAACACCTGACAAGGGTAGTCGACTGCACGCGGCTTCGCGCTACATTTGACATAAAATATCTATAAATTTCTAACCAATAAATAAAACAAATCCATATAATTTTAATAAATAATTAAATTGAAATATAAAGCCAAGATAAAAATGTCGAAATTTATATATTTATTACGATTAGAACTTTTGCTAGATCATATATATATATATAGAAGGAACTGGAGAATAAAACCAGCAGCTAGTGGACGCCTCTAACTTCAATTTAATTTGTAAATATTGGATTTTTTTTTGTACTGATGATGACCAGGCGTGATGCCGGTCGAAATATTTACAAATTAAATTGAAGTGAGAGAGAGTCCACTAGCTGCTGGTTTTATTCTCCAGTTCCTTCTATATTTACCCCCACCAGCTGGCTCGGGCCCGCCTGCGGCGGACCCTCGCTTTTTCTTAATTATGAGAACCGTGGCGCCCGCCTTTGCATCTAGACAGGGGGGCTTTGCCCCCCTGGACCCCCCTCCAGCTGGCTCCGGCCCGCCTGCGGCGGACCCTCGCCCTTTCTTCTTAATTATGAAAAAAATTATCATTACTATTCCAAACCAGTGCCTGTTTGAAGATTTGTTTACATTCATGGAATACACAAATGAAAAGAATACTTAAATATTTCTCTATACATTTCCTATGGGAGAAATCGTAACTTTAAAAATTAATAACTCAAAAAGTTATGGGAATTTCGGGATGAAAATAATTTTCCTGTAATCCCGAGAAGGTCCTCTTTATGCATAAAAAATTTCATTTCAAAATTCCAACGGGAAGTTGCCTAAATAGAGCATGACAGACAGACAGACAGACAGACGGACATTAGTGAATTATATATATAGATATATATCACAAAAAATGTATATAATATATACATATATATATATATATATATATAATGTTTGTATTGTCGACTATAGGCGGCCATACACGGCAGGTACAAAATCCAAATTGGCCCGGCACCGATCCAAAACTCGCCGTGTATGGGGAAACCGAGTTGGCTCGGCGACCGTTAGTTGGCTGGGTTGGATTTCCATTCGAGCCAAAATCCACAGAGCCAAGTCCACGAGCCTTGGATTTGTCCTCGCCGTGTATGGTAGTTCACCGAGCCAAGCCAAAACTTGTGCAGCGTTGCCAGATTCATATTTATTTTTTTTAGATCCTTTTGATATTTTTAAATCTTTACTTTATTTAATTGCATTAATTTTATTAAGAAGAAACAAATTGTTGTGGTTTTTTTTTGCCGTTGAGAATATTTTTAGGTTGGAAAAACAGGGATAGTCGCGATAACGCGCTACAGATCCCATTTATTTGGCATCTGTAGCGCGTTGTCGCGTGTTGTTACGCGCTTATAGTGGACGAGCTTTAATTGATTCAGACACATTAGGATCTGTAGCATGAATACGCCTTTGTAGCGCTTGTAGCGGTCGCGCGTTGTAGTGTCCAGTGGATGACTAGCCTAAATATCTATGTTATGCCGAATTTCTGAAATAGACAATAATTCAAAGTTTAAAAATTTGATCAATATTGGCTACCAATGATCATATTGACTTTGTCCAGTTTCAAAATCGTCAACTATTTAAAAATTTGTCTAATATAATTTTTTGTGATATATATATATATATATATATATTAAATTGATAATATTTATTATTATATTTTAAACAAGTGGTCCACAAACTTTGAATTTGGCGACTCACAAAAATTAAACCCCTCTGGGAGTATTGATCCACCACGGTATGTGTAACACTCACCGGTCCAAATACCTAGAAGTTGTTTTAAATAATTGTTCGACTTAGAATATAGAACAATTATATTGCATTAATCTGATTATTGCCCTCGGGCCTTGGTGTAGTGGTTAGAGTTTTGGCCATGTGAACCAGGAGCAACCCCTGTTCGCATCCCTTCACAGCCAACAAAATTTATTTCAATTGAATTGGATACAAAACAATAGGGTTAGGGTCTAAATGGCCTCCAATCCCGAAAAGACTTAAAAAATAAAAATATGATTATATTCAGCATTGTAAATATCCAAACTGTTTTTTTTTTTAACACTCACTTTTTTTCTCATTCACACTCACACTCACATTCACCTAGTCTTTTCGGCAACTTAGACCATATAAGACTTTGACGATAATCATTATTATTTATAATATCTATTGGGAGTCCGAACCCGCGACGTTCGGTATAGAAGGTAGGCTATCAACTACACCAAGCCCGAGGGCTTTAAACGGTTTAAATAAATGTACCTGGACCCATTATATATCTCCATTAACATATAATTAATATTTTTCAAAATCTATATGTCTCAAGATGCCGAAAAGACAAAAAATATATTGTAAATAAATATATGTATATATGTAAACATGTATTATGTGTATCATAAAAATATTTTAAAAAAATAATATTTATCTTTTTCGCTATTTTTTTGCAAGCCTATCATTAAAATAAAGAAAATAAGTTAATTTTCTTTAGAATTCGCTCGTAATATATTATATAAATTCTTTTAAAATTTATTTATTTGAGAGGAAATGATCCAAATCGTTTCCACATTCCTGAAAAATTTTCTGACTACATTAATGATCTGAAAAATGAAAAAAGTTTGATTAATTAAAAAAAAAAAAGCTAAGTTTAAGCATGTGTATCTGTTTTATTCGTACGAGAAAGTCATAGAGACTTTTCTCGGGCGTTTTTTCTTTTTTTACTTTCTCGTATAGAGAAAGTTATGTAATCATAAAAAAATTCGACTTCGAGATTTTGATGTTTCTCCACGTTTTAGACCTCCCTGAGTCCAAAAAAACCATTTTTGGCATTATGTCTGTGTGTGTGTGTGTGTGTGTGTGTGTGTGTGAACACGATTGCTTAAAAACCAAAGCAGCTAGATAGATGAAATTTGGTATATGCTCCTTACACTAAAATTGTAGATTTCTATCAATTTTTGGAGTAAATACGTCACTTGGAAGTAGTACTTTACTTAAAAAGTTTTTTCAAAAATTTTGAAATTTTCAATTTTTTTGTTATATTATGATAAAATACTCTATTTTAAAA
The DNA here is from genome assembly GCA_023213315.1 of Euborellia annulipes. Classification (NCBI taxonomy): domain Eukaryota; kingdom Metazoa; phylum Arthropoda; class Insecta; order Dermaptera; family Anisolabididae; genus Euborellia; species Euborellia annulipes. The sequence continues at coordinate 57,184 of JAKCPI010012813.1, read as the reverse complement.
AGTTTTTATTCTTTAACATTTTTTCGAAAACTGAATAGTTTTTGAAATAATCAAAGAAGAAATAGAAAATTTTCGTTAATTTTGATAAAAAATCAAAACAAAATCATACAGGTGTCATTAAAAAAAGGGTAAATATAAACAATGTTTCACAAATTCATTTGTTTATATTTACCCTTTTTTTAATGACACTTGTATGATTTTGTTTTGATTTTTTATCAAAATTAACGAAAATTTTCTATTTCTTCTTTGATTATTTCAAAAACTATTTAGTTTTCGAAAAAATGTCAAAGAATAAAAACTTTTAAAATAGAGTATTTTATTATAATATAACAAAAAAATTGAAAATTTCAAAATTTTTGAAAAAAACTTTTTAAGTAAAGTACTACTTCCAAGTGACGTATTTACTCCAAAAGTTGATAGAAATCTACAATTTTAGTGTAAGGAGCATATACCAAATTTCATCTATCTAGCTGCTTTGGTTTTTAAGCAATCGTGTTCACACACACACCCAGACGTAATTCCAAAAGAATATACGAGAAAGTCTCGGGGAAGTCAATCCCCATATTTTTATTTTCAAATTAAATGCCATTTTTTATGTTGTCAATCTAGGAAATCACAAAATATATAATTTATTAAATTGAATCATAGCAACAATGATACATTTTAATTAAGTCAAATTTTCTTTCAAACTCTTTACCTTTAGTTAAATTATATAATCAAAAAAAAACAATATAATATTTTTATTATAGTAATTTTGTGTTTTCCCCATTTATAGGTTGGTAATTGAATCGCCTAGTTTAGTAAAGTCTGGCTAGAGCGAGCTAGTGTGCTTTCAACTCTCATATTGTTACTTTGATTTTCGTAAATTCTAATCAGTTTTTTACATGTAATTTTGTGATTTTTATATTGTGTTTGTGAATTTATTGGTTATCATCTACATCATCAATTTTCATTAAACAAAATGACTTCGGGATACTAAATAAGGTAATTAATCAACTTGAATCCAACGTTAACTCAGATCACCGATGTTTGACAAGCTATTATAAAACATTTTTAAAGAGAGCAAAGGATATCAACAATATTTTACTAAAAAAAAAAGCTAAACTATAAATAACACGAAAGGATTTTCTACCTTTTTTTTTTATAAAATACTTATTTAATATCATCTAGAAAACATCTGGTGTGAATAAATGCACACCAGATTTGTACCGGCATATTTTTTAACTGTTTAAAATAATGGAAATTAATATTACTTTTTGATTTTGACAATTTTTTATTATATTTTTTTTTGATTTTACAATTAATTTTAATTTTAGAAATTATGCCTCTCTCACTCTCTGTTTGTCTCAGATGATCTTTGGATCCATTTTAGAAATGCATCATAACTCCGCGGGCTGCATATAAATTTATATACCCCTTGTTAAATTATACCGTATTTTGTAAAAGTATGATGAATCACGCGGTTCGGAAAGATATTCAAGTCGGGCCGCGGGTTACACACCTCTGGTAAGTATGAACAAAAAAGTAAAACGATAGAAATGTACTTTTTGCTGCATTCTCCCTGAGAAACCAGTGAAATTTATCCCACCAATTTTTACTTTCTTTTACCTATATATGTATATGTATAGAGAAAAGTATTGGTTTCATGTAAAAAATTCGATTTCGAGATTTTGATGAATATTTATGTTTTGAGATCCCTGCGTCCAAAAAAGTGGTTTTCGCGACATGATTTGTCTGTCCGTCTGTGTGTCTATGTGTGTGTCCGTAAAACTCAGTAGAAATATGCAGATATTTATAATATATATAAATCTTAAGTTTCAGCCCAATCGGAGGTCATTTAGACGTGCCGCAAACAAGGGCAGATACAAGGGGGGGGAGTAAAGGGGTAATCCCCCCCCCCCGAGATTTAAAAAAATACTTTTTTTTTTTTTTGAAAAATATAAAATTTTAAAAACTAATACTTAAAAATTTGATTTGTATTTATTTTCTGGCAAACAAGTATAATGCTCCTTTAAATTACCGAAATTAAGAAAAAATAGTGTGCTGTGCGACGAGTCACACCAGATTACCCCCCCCCCCCCCCCAAGAAACACCTCTGGATCCGCCCTTGGCTGCAATCAACTTAAAGTTTGGAAAAATCAAATTTTTCCAGTTTTTTTTTTTGCTTTGGTCACCCCTAATACATTTTAGGTATCCGTGAATGAAAAAACCTAGGCCTATGTTTACGATATTCTATAGTTCTTTGGCTTTCCAAAAAGCATTCGTTCGTAAAAATCTGTTAATTATTAACAAAATTATGAACAAAAACTTCATCAAAGAAAAAACACCAGTACACTCACTGGTCGAAAAAAATGAATTTTTTCTTTAATAACAATAAAGAAAGATATGAGATTCTAGAAATAGTTTTCATGCTGAATTCAAATATCATTTCAGTTGTTAAACTCAGGCAAGAATTTTGTGGGGAGAATGGGAAAAAAGAACTTCTTAAAATCCAAAATGATTATAATTTTGACATTTAATTTAATAGTAGATACACTCTAGAGACAGGAAATACTCTCAAAACAAGGGGGGCAAAGGGGGTGGGTAATTACCCCCCCCCGTGATTTGAAAAAAATACGTTTTTTTGAAAAAATGTATTTTGAATGTAAAATTTTAAAAATTAATACTTGAAAATTTGATTTGTATTTATATTCTGACAAACAAGTACAGAATGCGCCTTTAAATTACCGAAATTAAGAAAAAAATGGGTACTGTGCATGGGCGTCCGCAGGATTTTTTGCAGGGGGGGGCAAGTCACTTCCAGATAAGTTAAAAAAAACGTACTTTGATATTAATGATGTTATACATCTCTTAGTATTTAAAGCTTTCTCACCGCGGCAAGATTGATGTATACTGAGAAAGGTTTATTTGTATTTTTTTTTTTTTTTTTTTTTTTTTGTTTTTATACATTTTTTTGTATCATTTTAATTTTCCAAGGGGGAGGCAAGTGCCTGTTTGCCCCCCTGCGGACGCCCATGGTACTGTGCCACCAGTCACTCCAGATTACCCCCCCCCCCCCCCCGAGAAACACCTCTGGATCCGCCATTGTCTCAAAATACAACCCATTTCTATTATTATTTTATTTTCCTGTAACATTTTACTTAAACCGACCTTTAAATCAATATCTAACTCTGATAATCCGAATCAATCTAACAAATAAAACAACATATATAACTAGTCCTCCTGCATTTCCTATCCCAGAGTTGTACACATTAATGGCCCCCATTCTGCTCAAAAGCGTGACAAAAGCGACTTCCATTTTGTTTCTTGCTTGCCCCAACCTCATACCTCTTTTCCTGTCTTAAAGCTCCGATTTATAGTTTTAATTATCGTGGCTAGATTTACAAACATGCCGGGGGTTTTAGGGTGCCGATTAATCGCAAGGGTTTAATTAGCTCCCAGAAACCCTTTCTTCTTTGGAAAAGGGGCTCTTGTATACAGCTTAAAGGCAAACCCAATTAGCCCTCGTAAGGAGTTAGCCCTTAAGGAGCCTCGTCTTCTGGGTGGTGATGGTAGGGGTGTTAATACATCTTTCAACATTACCACCTTCAAATAGACCCTCTGTGAATTAATGGCCAAATGACCATCAACATCTTGGAACTGGGGGAGGTTTTTATTAACATAACAAAAACATAAAGTGAATAGGTATAAAGGGACAAAGTTAATTTGTAACTGAATGGCTTTGGCTAAACGAAATTATTATCATTAAAGCAAAAAGGGAGTTTTAAGCAAAAAACGTTTTTCTTTTTGCTTTTTACAAATTATTTAAATCCTTTTCTAATCATTGTTATATAATATGCAAAAATTATTTAATAATATCTTGTTAAATTCTCTGATAAGACTTCTTAATGATGAAAATATCTAAATAAGTTCCAAGTAGTGGCATCGAGTTTTGATAATCAGTAAGGGGTATCGGGAGAGAGGAGTACTATAACGAAATAAAATCGCATTTTTCCACTATTACAACTATTACATTATTTATTTCATTAAGCATCACTAAAAAACGAACAATGCGAAACCTCCTTATAAATGCCTCTTTAGCATTTTTTTTTTTTTTTTTAAACATTCACACTTTTTTCTCATTCACACTCACATTCACACACACATTCACACAGTCTTCTCGGCAACTTAGGCCATTTAAGACTTTAAACGATATCCGTTAATGAGTATTATACATATTGGGGTCCAGGCATTTTTATTTAAGTCATTTGGTATCCAAATGCCTTAAATAAAATTATCGGACTGCCTGGGGTCCGAACCCGCGACGTTCGGTATAGAAGGTAGACACGCTACCAACTACTCCAAGCCCCGTGGGCCTCTTTAGCATTAATTCTACACAACTTTTGTAAAATATTTTTTAAATGGAATAATTTAATTTTGTTATTAAAATTCACTTGTATTTTGTTATTTATATTAAGTATACAAATTAAATTTTTTAAATACTCTGTAATTTTTTAATAAAGAAACTTGTCGAGATTATTCTAATCTCCTCTATTATGAAGCAGTAAACAAAAAACAAATCTCAGTCTCGTAACAATGGCTGTAAATTAAATAAAAATGACTTTATTTCTTGGAAATATGTTTTATTATGTAGATTCATAATGGGTCGTTTTGATAACTTACCTACCCCAACATTAAAATAGCCTCCCTATGGGGGAAATACATGGTGTTTGTCCCTCAGCTATTTTAATGCTGAAGGACAAACACCATGTATTTCCCCACAGAGAGGCTATTTTAATGTTGGGGTAGGTAAGTTATCAAAACGACCCATTGGATTCCAAAATTTTTTGACATAGCCTACCTTTTATTTGGAATGGGCACAAGAAGAACTATTTTTTCGCCCAGTCTGAAAATTGATAGGGGAGGTGGTGAAAGGAGGGACATATAACAATTATAAGAAATACTGACGCGGAAAATGTAGAATTGTTTTCGACCATTTATTGTTTTCAAAATATTCAGACAAAATAAAAATAACAAAAACTTGAAAAATACCTCTTAAAATATTGATAACATTAATCTTTTTAAAAGGCTTTTGTAATGCAAAATACCATTCTTAAATTCATAAACTGCTTTTTATTGCATAAAATATTTTATTTAAAATTTTTACGTTATTTTTACTCTCGACACAATCGTTATCATAAAAAATCCTCAATAGCTGGGCCCTCCCTTCATAGATATTTATTTTCTCGACTTGAATACGTGCTCTTCTCACTTAGCGGCTTTTTCCACAGATCTTGACCTTATTCACGAGACTAGGTCTCGGCCTTTCCTAGCACAACTTATTTGGTTTCTCTAGATCCTGGCTTTTGATATTCGGATCATGTCCCATCCCCGGGCCCAAAAGACCGTCATGACCGATATACGACAATATAGAAATTGGACAGCATATTTTTTATTGTCACTTTAAATAAAATATGAACGAGAACACATATAGTTCGAATTACTCGAGTATTGATGTTTTTTAAAGAGTAAAATAATTAAATAAGAAATTATTTATATCATTTTCCGCGCCCAAAATGAAAATTTATATAATTAATATTTACTAATTCATACAGCTGAAAAAAATAGTGTGTGGTCTAGTGGTAGAGCAAATAGACAGATCTGTGCTTCGAATAATCTTTTCCGTTGTTTGAATTAATAAATATTAATTACAATATATTAAAAAAATCTCATGTGACTGGTCGCACAGCACACAACTTTCTCTTACCCTTCGGCAAGGGAAAGATGTGTACTGTGCTTGTCACCTCCGAGATCTATTTAGTTGCTCTTAGCACTTAAGTCCCAAACTTGGCCACGCGATACATAGATGGCGCTGTGCTACGAATGCTTCCACATCAGTAAAGTGTACTTCAAATGATTTTCACGAAAAATTTCACTGATATACTTTTTAAAGAGAATCTAAAAAATAGTTGATTCATGAATTTTAATCAAAATCGTTGTAGCGAATTTTGAGAAAATAAAAAAAATATGGGGATTGACTTCCCCGAGACTTTCTCGTATATTCTTTTGGAATTACGTCTGGGTGTGTGTGTGTGAATACGATTGCTTAAAAACCAAAGCAGCTAGATCGATGAAATTTGGTATATGCTCCTTACACTAAAATTGTAGATTTCTATCAACTTTTGGAGTAAATACGTCACTTGGAAGTAGTACTTTACTTAAAAAGTTTTTTCGAAAATTTTGAAATTTTCAATTTTTTTGTTATATTATGATAAAATACTTTATTTTAAAAAGTTTTTATTCTTTGACATTTTTCGAAAACTGAATAGTTTTTGAAATAATCAAAGAAGAAATAGAAAATTTTCGTTAATTTTGATAAAAAATCAAAACAAAATCATACAGGTGTCATTAAAAAAAGGGTAAATATAAACAAATGAATTTGTTTATATTTAACCTTTTTTTAATGACACCTGTATGATTTTGTTTTAATTTTTTATCAAAATTAACGAAAATTTTCTATTTCTTCTTTGATTATTTCAAAAACTATTCAGTTTTCGAAAAAATGTCAAAGAATAAAAACTTTTTAAAATAAAGTATTTTATCATAATATAACAAAAAAATTGAAAATTTCAAAATTTTCGAAAAAACTTTTTAAGTAAAGTACTACTTCCAAGTGACGTATTTACTCCAAAAGTTGATAGAAATCTACAATTTTAGTGTAAGGAGCATATACCAAATTTCATCGATCTAGCTGCTTTGGTTTTTAAGCAATCGTGTTCACACACACACACACACACACACACACACACAGACATAATGCCAAAAATGGTTTTTTTGGACTCAGGGAGGTCTAAAACGTGGAGAAACATCAAAATCTCGAAGTCGAATTTTTTTACGATTACATAACTTTCTCTATACGAGAAAGTAAAAACCTGAAAAAGTACATCAGTAAAGTACTAGTCCTAGGCCCCGGGGCCCTCAGGGCTCAAGGAAAAACGGAAAATTTAGATAAAAAATAACAAAATTTAATGAAAATTTCTCTTTGAGAGGCCGCGGGCCCTCAGGGCTCAAGGAAAAACGGAAAATTTAGATTAAAAAAAAAAAACAAAATTTAATGAAAATTTCTCTTTGAGAGGCCGCGGGCCCTCAGGGCTCAAGGAAAAACGGAAAATTTAGATTAAAAAAAAAACAAAATTTAATGAAATTTTTTTTTTGAGAGGCCCCGGGGCCCTTAGGGCTCAAGTAAAACGGAAAATTTAGATTAAAAAAAAAAAAATTTAATGAAAATTTCTCTTTGAGAGGCCGCGGGCCCTCAGGGCTCAAGTAAAACGGAAAATTTAGATTAAAAAAAAAAAAAAAAAATTAATGAAAATTTTTCTTTGAGAGGCTCTGACCCCTTGGGGTTCAGGGATATACGGTATTTTAAAAATATTTTTGTGTACGGAGGAGAGGGATATTTAAAGATGAGCACCCTCCCCGCAAAAAAAAATTTAATATAAGGCCCCCTCTTCTAGTGCCGCCCTAGGCCCCCAACTGCCTCGGTACGCCTCTGTTTACGTTAGACACCCCTCTGGAGCGTGAAAATAAGCTTTTAATCAAAATTGGCCACAGAATACAAGTACTTTACTGATCAGTTTTTTTCTATTTTCTCAAAATTCGCTTCTAGCCATTTTGATTAAAATTCAAAAATCAATTATTCCTTTATCTTACCCTAAATATGAAATATATAGAGAGAGAAAGTATTTTTTTTTGTTCTTTAAAATGTATATTCTCATTTTGCTCTCAAAATTGTTTGAAACACACTTTACTCCTGTAATTCATAGGAAAGATAGGAGAAATGGTTGCCATGGTAACAAAATATCAATATTTTCCTATGTTTATTTACATCTTGAATTCTAAAATACGGCGGAAACAATATATATTTCGACACAAAAAAATCTGGTGTGACAAGCACAGAACACAACTTTTGATTACCGAAGGTAAGAGAAAGTTGTGTGATGTGGGGCCAGTCACACCATATTTTATTTAATAAATTTCCTAATTAATTTCAAAATGATATAATTATAAATAATATTAATATTAGCATTAATTTTTTATTAAATCTAGTAATAATAAATAATAAAAATAATATATGAATGAAATTAGTCATTATAAATGATTTGATTGTTGTTGGCGCTCACAGCGCCAATGACGTCATTCCTCCCGGCAAGTTAATCATTCAGTCTAAAGGAGGTCGTCGAGTTTTGACCCACGCGATTTCGGGAGTGCGAAATGTTTTGTGAATTTTTATTTATAAAGTGCATAGTTTCTGTGATTATTTTCTCCGGGATGTGTTCTGTGTTTAATAAGTGTTTGAAAATACCAAAATCCAGATGAGTTTTGGAAAATATCAAATGGATTTGCGAATGGTGTGCAATCACAGCGGTGAGTTGATGATCCTTTTATTTAAGCAAATGGTCAAAAAGATGGCGATTTCTATTTGATCGATATTCGATTTAATTTCATTTTTAGTAATATCTACAATTATTTAGTGACATTTGACTACATTTTTTTTATTTTTTAATATGTTTGCTTTGTTTTGATAAGCCATTTATATTTATTTACAATCATTCTCTCTCACATACATATACCGTTTTTCAGATTTATTAATTCATTGAGGCCCATCAATTGGGCAATGAATATAATACACAACCTGATTTTTCGCGCGCCCGCGCTCACATGCACACACACACACACACACACACCGCGCGCACGCGCGCGCCATGCTAAGACACAAACACACTCACACTCAGTTGGGTTTTATACACGATTTTGCAGTTTTATACAAAAATCGAGGATAAAACTTGTATAAAACGTATAAAATGTATAAAACGTATAAAATGTATAAAACATGGATGCGCATGCGCAAACCCGACGAGGAAGGAAATGCAAATAAAATTTCATTTTTCAATTATTAATATTTTGATTATATTATTCACTAAATAAAAAGCAAACAACATCTCCAATGCTTTAAAACATTATAAAATATGAAAAGCTTTTAAGCTGTTTTTTCAAGGGCGGGGAGTTGTTTTTTTTTACAGTTTTATACTTTTTATACATCGTCCTAGTTTTATCCGCGATAGTTTTATACATGTATAAAACCGTGTATTATACTCGGCGGGATAAAACCTGCCAACTCTGCTCACACTAAGAAGCTGATTTTCTTATATCCATCGTCTAAAAATAAAACCTGATTTCAACCCATTATTCTCAGAAACAAATTAAATCGAGCAAAAAATATAATAAAAAAAAAATAAAAAAAACAATAAAATTATTTTCTATTTTTATTATATTCATTAAATTAATAAAAATAAAAAAAATCTGGTGTGACTGGCGCACAGCACACAACTTTCTCTTACCTTCGGTAATCAAAAGTTGTGTACTGTGCTTGTCACACCAGATTTTTTGTATCGACATGTATTTAGTTTCCGACAGTACGGTTCATTCGATTTTCAAGATGTAAAATTTATAAGTATGGCAAAATATTTATATTTTGTTACCATGGCAACCATTTCTCCTATCTTTTCTATGGAGTACAAGAGTAAAGTGGTCTTCAGAAGATTTCAATCACAAAATGAGAATATACATTTTATTGAGAATCTAAAAAATAATTGATTTTTGAATTTAAAAAAAAATCGTTGGAGCGAATTTTGAGAAAATCGAAAAAAACTGAAAAAGTGCATCAGTAAAATACTAGTACTCTTTGGTCGATTTTGTTCAAAAGCTTCGTGTCACGTCCCATGGGGGTGCCTAACTTAAATATAAAACTTCAACCTCCTAGCTCTTTTCGTTCTTGAGATATTTTGTTCACAGACACACACACACACACACAGTCACACACACAGACACACAGACAGACCATGTCGCGAAAACCACTTTTTTGGATTCAGGGGACCTCAAAACGTAAAGATCCATCAAAATCTCGACATCGAATTTTTGACATGAATCCAATACTTTCTCTCTCTATATATTAACATATATATAGAGGTAAGAGAAAGTAAAAAAACTGAATTACATCATCAAAGTGTGCTTCAAACAATTTTCACAAAATATTACTGATATACTTTTACTTTCTCTTACCTATATGTATATTTTTTTTTTTTTTTTTTAAACATTCACACTTTTTTCTCACTCACATTCACACAGTCTTTTCGACAACTTAGGCCATTTAAGACTTTGACGATAACCGTTAATTGTTAATATATCTATTGGGGGTACAGGCATTTCTATTTAAGCCATTTGGTATCCAAATGCCTTAAATAAAATCATCGGACTGCCTGGGGTCCGAACGTCCGAACGTTCGGTTTAGAAGGTAGGCACGCTACCAACTACTCCAAGCCCCGTGGGCCAGTATATGTTAATATATATATATGGGGCATTCCACGCCAACTCGACCATTTTTGAACCCGACCATTTTTGATTTGGCTGAAACTTTGTCATCTTTTTATACCCTATTGAAAACGTGTCTAAGAATTTTTTCAGATTTTTCGACCCAGCCAAAAAAAAAGTTATAGCATTTTCATAGAACATCGATTTTTTTTTAAATAACCGTAAAACTAACAAAAATTATCTTATCGGGACGTTTTTTTTTTTTTTTTGAAATTTTTGTCTTTAAATGTACAAAATTTTACAGATTCATCTTGAACGTTTTTTTTTTTTGACATTTTTGGAAAAAAACAAAAATTTCGGGATGAATGACACTTTTAAAAAATTTTTTTTTTTATAAAAACTTTGATTTTTTCTACAAATACTCTGAAAATTTCAGAGTGGGATTATTTCGCGTTCTATTTTTTTTTTCAAATTGAAAAATTTTTTTTTCTCCACTTATTTATCATGACGGTTCCAGGACTGTCTGAGATTCTAGAAAATTGAAGAAAAATAATAATAATAATAGTTCGAGGTGATGAAAATCGAGAAAATTCCATTTAACCTGAAAAAATTAGAAATTAGTTGTGTATTCAACTACTGAAGAATTTGAACCTTAGAAACATGGGCGTACCCAGGGGGTGCCGGGAAGGCCTGCCCCCCCCCCCAGAAAGCTCCTTGCCCCAAGAAAAATTGAGAAAATATGGGGCTTTCCAGGCCCACCGGAGGATAGCTGGTCCCATGGCCACCCTTCAATTTTTCTTGGGGCAAGGAACTTTCTGGGGGGGGGGCAGGCCCCCCGGCACCTAACGATTTTGTTTAAAATTCAAAAATCAATTATTTTTTAGATGCTCTTTCAAACGTATATATTCTCATTTTGCTCTCAAAATTGTTTGAAGACCACTTTACTCTTGTACGTTATAGGAAAGAGAAGAAATGGTTGTCATGGTAACAAAATATAAATATTTTCCCATGTTTATAAATTTTACCTCTTTAATTCGAATATATTGGCGGAAACTAAATATATCTCGACACAAAAAAATCTGGTGTGACAAGCACAGAACACAACTTTCGATTACCGAAGATAAGAAAAAGTTGTGCTGTTCGACCAGTCTGGTGTGATTTTTACATCTTGAATTCAAATGTAAAATGTCTGAAACTAAATATATGTCGATACAATCAATCTGGTGCGACAAGCACGGAACACAATTTTCGATTACCAATGGTAAGAGAAAGTTGTGCTGTGCGACCAGTCACACCAGATTTTTTGTAAACGATACATAATTATTATACTGGCTGTGAGTATTAAATATATATAGGTGTATGGAATGGAGTCAGCCAAAGAAAAGTAAAAAACAAATTTATACTGTCTCGTCGCACTCTTCCTCATTATTAAATCATTCAACAGATACATTGTTAATGTTTGTTAAATTTGTTAATGATGTCAACTGACTACCTAATTATTTCCATCTGTAACAATTGACATTTAGACATTTAGACTGTAAGTAAAATCATTATTCCTTTATCGGCCAATAATAACAGGTGATAGCACCAAGGGCGGATCCAGAGGTGTTTCTCGGGGGGCGGGGGGTAATCTGTTGTGACTGATCGCAGAACACGCGATTTTTTCTTAATTTCGGCAATTTAAAGGAGCATTCTGTACTTGTTTGCCAGAATATAAATACTAGGGTCCGACCGAAACAAGATTTTCAGCCGAAACCGAATATTCGGCCTCAACCTAGGTTTCGGCCGAAACCGAAACTTGTATTTCCTATAAAAAAATTTATATTTTTTTTTTTTTGAAATTTTTTTTCCCTCCGTGAAAATCATTTTACCTTTTTTTTAGGGAGACAAATTTTTTCTACTTCATTTTCATCATTTCACCTTTTTTTTTTGAGAGTCAAGTTTCGGCTACTTTTTGGCCGAAACCGAATATTCAGTCGGTTCCTAATAAATACAAATCAAATCGAAAAAAAGTATTTTTTTTAATCTCGGGGCGGGGGGGGGGTAATTACCCCCTTTACCCCCCTCCTTGTATCCGACCTTGGATAGCACTCACCCAGGACTGTATGTATTCAGAAGGGCAGGCCCCTGCAGTCCAATAGAAAAAACAAAATATATACGCCTACCTTATTTAAATTTCAACTTCTCAAACCGCCTGGTTTCGACCGCACTGCCGCAGGTCTTTCTCATTGAGAAGAAATCTTAAGGTTGTGAGTGCATCCACAAATCTCTAGATCTCAAGTTTATTTGCCAATCGTCTCTCATTCCCGTGTTGAGGCCTGCTCACACCCTTCCATTTTACCTTTAAATTAATAATTTTATATATTTTTGTAAAAAAATTATTTTGAAGGAAAAGTAATCTCTAATAAATGTTTTGTGGCTACAGGTCTTTGGCTGACTCCATTTCTTCTATACTTAAACGTTACTTATATAATTAATTACGATATATTTTGGGGGCATATTTATTTATTACATTGGGTACCTAAATGATTTAAATAAATATTCATCGGTTTGACTGGGATCCAAACCTGTCTCGGCTTTTAAGTTTATCAATATTGACATTTGTATCTTTAATCTCTCGACCACGCGGGGGGATAATTAGGAATTATTTTAAGTTTAAAGTAACTCTGTTCTTCCAATTAAATTTTCTTTTATTGACTATTAATTTTTCTTAAAATTTGTGACCATTTTTCTAAAGTGCTCCCCTTGCCACAAACGTCAGTAGTACTAATTTATCTGACATTTACTTTTTTGTCCTTTGTGAGCCAAATGATTCAACTTCATTTTGAAGAATATAGATGAAGATATGCAAATTTATTTTTATAGGAATTTTTTATTCAATATATCTATCTGACAAAAAAATTTTCTTATTTTTTTATTCCTGCCCTCTCTATTTTTTGAGGTTTTATCTATAACATGATTATGTTCTAGTTTTGTTTCTCTCTCAAAATCTCCCCAAGAGTTGATTACCTACATCGTAGCAAATTTCTCTTCCTGATGGGCACATATGTAGTTCTTGTTTAAACAACAAGACAAGCCTTTTAGTAAAACAAGACCCATCCTATAAAATCTTATATTCTTTTTCCTTATGACTTATTTCTTCACTCACATTTTTCTAAATTGAATTTATCCAATTAAAAGTTTATCTTCAACTTTTTTTTTTTAATTTCAAATAAACAATCACGAATATATATATTTTTTTTTCAATTATTTATTACACTTGAGAGAAGTATATAATAAATTACTTGAGTTTAGCTTGCTAATAATCTCTTTAATTTAATATCATAACAATTGTTTTATTCAATGGAAAAAAATGAATGAATTACGTACCTCTTGGGCAAATACTTAACTAATTTTTATTTTTTTTAAATGAATTATAGGACTCATATTTTATACTTGAACTGAACTTAGGCGTATATATCTCTTAAAATTATATCAAATAATAAATTATTATATATTTTTAGTATAAAATGAGGATTGTTTTGAAATAAGAATTATTTATCCCCCATGCTATTAGATTATATTAAAATAAATATACAAGGGGGTAGGGATGAAACGATACGAGTATGCATTTTCGCTATGATTTTTTGAGCTTTTGTACTATTTACAATAGAAATAAGTGGAATTGTTTGTACCTCTGCTTTTCACTTTTTAACTTTTCCCATCAAACCGTAGATTGGGCAGATAAAGTTAATGTAATCGTAAAAAAAATCGAAATTTTTCTGAAGCTGCCAAAATGCGTTTTGAGGTCCCCTGAATCCATTTAAGTAGTTTTTGGAAAGATGTATGTGTGTAATTTTTTTCGTCAACGAAAACTCAAAAACAATCATTTGTTTTGAAATTTTGCACCCATAAACTATAGGAAGAGGCCAAGAACTGAAAAGCTTTTGGTAAACATTGGACTATTAGGGGGGGGAGGGGGCAATATTTTTTTCATCCATAACCTATAATTTTTTTTATATATTCAAAAACTAGGCTTTCTCCCGAGTAAAATGATATATAAAATGTGCGACCGATACGGTATCGAGTAAAAGTATCTATACCTCAGTGGTATCGTTTACCCTACAAGGGAGTGTCAAAAAATAACCGGAATTATTTTAATTAAATATTTATTAAATACATATATCCGAAAAAATAAGGGTGTGCCGCCTGGAGTCGACCACGGATCCTCCTATTTGTACTCAGAGTGCCGGAATTATTTTTTTACCAGAAAATTCTGCTTACTTTTATTCAAATTTCATTACAGACCTTCAAAGTAATCTCTCTCGGACAAAATACGATTCCAGCATTCAGACCACTGTTAAAACCACTCCCTGAAGCCCCTTTTTGATAGTCTCTTGAGTACACCCGAAATTTTGTTGTTTAGCTCTTGCAATCACTCTGAAAATGCGACCTGAAGCTCTTTTTTCACTCCAGGAAATAGGTGGAAGTCACACGGCGCTAGGTCCGGTGAATATGGTCGATGTGATATCAGCTCAATGCCCAATTCAGTGATTGTTTCTTGAGTTCTGATGGCTCAATGAGCCAGCCGGTGCATTATCCTGGTAAAGGATCTCATTTGAGCAAGATGTGGTCTTTTTGTTGCAATTTTCCTTCTTAATGGCCCTTCAATTCTTCACAATAGTAATTCACATTAACAGTATGTTGCTTATTCACCATGTGACTGAGAGCTAAACAACAATATTTCGGAGGTACTCAAGAGACTATCAAAAAGGGTCGTCAGGGAGTGTTTTGAACAGTGGATTGAACGCTAGAATCGTTGAATGAGATTACTTTGAAGGTCTGCAATGGGATTTGAATTAAATTAAGCAGAATTTTATAGTAAAAAAATAATTCCTGTTATTTTTTGACACCCCCTCATATTAAAAAGTCAATACTTAAAATTTTTTAAGAAAAAATAATTTTTCTTAATTAACAAAAAATTTTAATCAAATATAGACTCAACTAATTAGTTGCTCGAAAATAAGAAGAATAAAAATTCCACTTGTTATATACGTATAATAGAAGCTCATATGTTGACTCCTTTCAACATTTTCTCTCAGAAATTCATTCAAGTTTAGTTAATGAGAAGACAAGAAGAAAACGCACAATAAGAACAAAATTGTTTCTTCTCTCTCTTTCCCTCCTTTACTTTGAAAATTATCTTTTATATATTAAACTAGTTGTTTGTTTATTTTAAGCAGTAATTAATGAGATCTTTATTATTATTATAAGAGAAGATTTCACCGAGAAAACAATCGTATTTTAATAAATTTATTTTTAAAGGGTTTATTTCTCTTTAAAAGTGTTTCTTTTAATATAGGTGTATAATTTTCAAAATAAAAATATTTTAATTTTAATTTGACCTATATGAAGTTAATTTTTTTGCAAAATCTTTTAATAAAAAAAACTTGATTAGCACATGTTATTATTTTTTTTACTTTCTCTTACCTATGTATATATGTAATATATATAGAGAGAGAAAGTATTGGATTCATGTCAAAAATTCGATGTCGAGATTTTGATGGATCTTCACGTTTTGAGGTCCCCTGAATCCAAAAAAGTGGTTTTTGCGACATGGTCTGTCTGTGTGTGTGTGTGTCTGTGAACAAAATATCTCAAGAACGAAAAGAGCTAGGAGGTTGAAATTTTATATTTAAGTTAGACACCCCCATGGGACGTGACACGAAGCTTTTGAACAAAATCGACCAAAAAGTACTAGTACTTTACTGATGCACTTTTTCAGTTTTTTTCGATTTTCTCAAAATTTGCTCCAACGATTTTTTTTTAAATTCATATATCAACTATTTTTTAGTTGCTCTTTAAAATGTATATTCTCATTTTGTGATTGAAATCTTCTGAAGACCACTTTACTCTTGTTCTCCATAGAAAAGATAGGAGAAATGGTTGCCATGGTAACAAAATATAAACATTTTGCCATACTTATAAATTTTACATCTTGAAAATCGAATGTACCATACTGTCGGAAACTAAATACATGTCGACACAAAAAATCTGGTGTGACAAGCACAGCACACAACTTTCGATTACTGAAGGTAAGAGAAAGTTGTGTGCTGTGCGCCAGTCACACCAGATTTTTTTTAAACTTTTTTCCGAAATCTTGTTCTCACTCTAAAATACTGACAGAAAAAATTATCCGCACTATTTGCCTCCCAAGGTCCTTAAATCCACCTTCAACCAAATAGACGGGGAAATAAGGCAAAAGGGCAAAATTCAAATTTTCTTTTCTGTTAAACCCCCACTAAATTTATTTTGTAGAAGATACCTTTTCTCTATCTTACTTTCTTTCCTATCCATATCAAGATTACCTTTCTTTCTTTCTTAATATTATCTCTAATTCAAATTATTCAAACTACTCCATTCTGCCTAAATTAAATCCCCCCTCCTCTCTTTAGATTTTTTTCCAATTCTCCCTATCCAAAGCTGACTGGACCCGATTATTTATCAGGCCATTCCTTTCACAAGCTGAGTTATTCAAATGAACCGATTTAGTAAAGAGTTCTTGCTCTAAATTTGGTTGTTTGTTGCCTAGAAGATTACCATAAAGCCAGAAAACCATTCATTCTAAAAGCTAACCTTAACACTTTCAATTAACTTCGTTTTTCTCTTATTATTATTTTTACTTTCTCTTACCTCTATATATATGTTAATATATATAGAGAGAAAGTATTGGATTCATGTCAAAAATTTGATGTCGATATTTTGATGGATACACACGTTTTGAGGTCCCCTGAATACAAAAAAGTGGTTTTCGCCACATGATCTGTCTGTCTGACTGTGTGTGTGTCTGTCTGTCTGGGTTCAATTTAAAGCATGAAGGTATTGAACTAGGAAGTTGAAATTTTATATTTAAGTTAGTTACCCACCTAGAGCGTCAAAATTAGCTTTTAATCAAAATCGGCCAAAGGGTACTAGTACTTTACTGATGTAGTTTTTCAGTTTTTTCGATTTTCTGAAAAATTCGCTCCAACGATTTTGATTAAAATTCAAAAATCACTTATTTTTTACATGCTCTTTAAAATGTATATTCTCATTTTGCCATTGAAATCTTCTGAAGACCACTTTACTCTTGCATTTCATAGGAAAGATAGGCTAAATGGTTGCCATGGTAATAAAATATAAATATTTTCCCATAGTTATAAATTTTACATCTTCAATTCTAATATATCAGCGAAAAGTAAATATATGTCTACACGAAAAATCTGGTGCGACAGTCACACCAGATTTTTTTAAGGCATTACTATTATAATTATTTTCTAGAATAATATATTTATTCATATAAGATATTTTTATGCTCAGGGGCCCACCTCTTGTTGATACGTGGATGGCCACCACGAGCTATCCGAGCTGAGACCGGCAGTCCTATTCTTTACATGTCTGTCCCTTCTATATTTTAAAAAGGCGTCAGACCGTCCGACGGGCCGGTCTGTTCTATTTCTTCCGGTCGCAATAACACATTCCGCGTACCATGCCCTACGGGAATAAAGCTAAGAAAGAAGATTCATATAAGATATTTTTAAGATCAATAATTTCTAATTTAAATCCGATCGAAAAACTCAATTCTAATATCTTGCGTAATTTATGGGATTTTGTGTTAAAGCTACCAAAACATTGATTACATATCCCATCTAAATAGAAAGATCTATTAATAAATCACTTTTGGTTTTGAGGGGAAGAAATTAATCATCCGAAGGCTTATCAATTGATTAATTATTAAAATCATTTTATAGGTAAATTAATACGTGTATATAGTCATAAACCTTATTAATTTTCGGAATGATCATTGAAACTCTTGTTAATTCCTTTCGATATATTTTTTTAAATTTTAGATTTTTTTTTAATGGATCCAAAGACCTAAAATGCCCATTGTCACAGAACATATGGGTCACATGCGACTCAAATAGGAGATCTATAGACCGGTATAAACTTTTTCTAAATATATTGATTAACATGTCTTGTCTTCCTTTCGTCTTTTGCTTAATAGAGCCCCGAAAGGGCCGAAATTTTTTTGCTTTTACCAGTAATTTTTTTTAGATCCCCCACCCGTAATTTTTCCCTTGAAGCTACGTGGTATGAATGGTGAAGGGTTGCTTATTCCAAATTCTTCCCCTTAGAAAATTTTTCATTTAAATGGATTCCAATTTATTTAAATACCTGTATGAATAATAATTACTAACAAGTGCCAATGTATCTTCAAAATTGCGTACCATTGAATACAACATGTATTTATATGTACTCTATTGATTTTAATTTTGTTTGAGCTAAATTTAAAAAAATCTGGTGTGGTGGTCGCACAGCACACATTCGATTTTCAAGATGTAATAAAATTTATAAACATGGGAAAATATTTATATTTTGTTTTTCAATGGCAAAATGAGAATATACATTTTAAAGAGCATCTAAAAAACAATTAAATGATTTTTGAATTTTAATCAAAAACGTTGGAGCGAATTTTGAGAAAATAAAAAAAAAACTGAAAAAGTACATCAGTAAACTAGTACTTTTTGGCCAATTTTGTTCAAAAGCTTCATGTGACATCCCAGGGGGATGTTTAACTTAAATATAAACTTCCTAGCTCTTTTCGTTCTTGAGATATTTTATTCACAGACAGACCATGTCGCGAAACCCACTTTTTTGGATTAAGGGGACCTCAAAACGTGTATATCCGTTAAAATCTCGACATGAATCCAATACTATATATATAATATTAACATATAAAAAGATAAGAGAAAGTAAAAATTATTATTAATTAGAATCTCTTTTGAATTCTGAAATATTTTATTAAAAAAATGTTCATTCCTCTTGCACGTAATCCATTCATTTGCGTATGTAAACTACCCTTTCATTTTAATTGGAATATTATTGGATTAGAACTAGAAGTTTGCATTTCTAAAAAGTAATATTTGGTAAGCAATCAAATTACAATCTATGACACAATGGAATAATTGTACCAATCAATATTTGCAATAATTATGGACTATTTAAATTAGAAGTCTTCATCTAGTTGGAATATTTATTTTATATGCGATATTACTCTGAGACTCGATAAAGGGATGGGATTATAATACAAACAATAATTATTCCTCCAAATTTGAAATCAATATATTAGCAAACATTCAAACTCATTTTATAAATGATAAATATTAATATACAACATAGACTAGATA
The DNA here is from genome assembly GCA_023213315.1 of Euborellia annulipes. Lineage (NCBI taxonomy): Eukaryota > Metazoa > Arthropoda > Insecta > Dermaptera > Anisolabididae > Euborellia > Euborellia annulipes. Next base: position 37,631 of record JAKCPI010012813.1, on the reverse strand, counting down.
TAAGTATTAATAAAAACTATAAAAAAGAAATTGGAAAAATTTTAAATTAAAAAAAAAAAAAAAAAAAAAAAAAAAAAAAAAAATTAAATAAACAATAGAAATTAAATGGGAAATCATAAAATAATACATGTGTACTAGTGTATTTCTGCCTATATTAGTTTACTCTCCTTTCCATCCCCTTAACAAAATATTCAGTTTAAAATGTTAAAAAAATAAAGTTAAAAAAATTTACTGACATATAAAGGGTAAAAAAAATTAATAAATGAAAAGATTAAAATTTATTACATATGCCAAAATAAATATTTTTATCCGTAATAAAAATAGAAAAAGGCTGGAGAGATTATCCCAGTCCTGAACTCTCCCCTCCCCCATAAATTTATAGTTTCACTACTGGTTACAGGAACAGGCACTACAAATGCCTGATGTGTTCGGGAGTGGAGCAAAATCAACATTTTCAAAATAAATAAATCATTGTTTGTTTAATGCTCGAGATGAGCCTTGATTTTAGGCAACCAAAAGGCTTAGACGTCGGTAGTGTTGTCTTAAAACTAGGGTCCGACCGAAACAAGATTTTCAACCGAAACCGAATTTCGGCCTCAATCTTAGTTTCGGCCGAAACCGTAACCGAAACTTGTATTTCCTATCAGGGCCTTAACTCAAAAATTTTTCTGCCGAAAATTTAAAGAAACTAAATTTTTTTCCTCTGAACATTTCCCCTTTTGCAGAACCCAAGTTTTCCGCCCTGCAGAAAAATTTTTTCCCGACCGTGGAAATCATTTTACCTTTTTTTTTTAGAGACACGAAATTTGTTTTTTCCGCCCAGCGGAACATTTTGGAACATTTCCCCTTTTGCGGAACCTAAGTTTTTCGCCCCTTTCCCACCAAGCGGAAACTTTTTTCCTTCCTCAAGTGGAAATTATTTGACTTTTTTTTTTGCGTGCGAGTCTCATCCTATCTTTTCAGACTCAGGTTTCGGCCGGCCGAAAGCTTTGGCTACTTTTTGGCCAAAAACAGGATTTTTGGCCGAAACTGACCGAAACCGAATATTCGGTCGGTTCCTACTTAAAACTAACTTTTCCCCATTAGTTTTTTTTTTTAGTTTTTTTTTTATAAAAAACACTTTTTTCCCATTCACACTAACATTCACACAGCCTTTTCGGCAACTTAGGCCATATAAGACTTTAAACGATAACCGTTATTATGAAAATATATATATTGGGGTCCAGGCATTCTTATTTAGGCCATTTGGTATCCAAATGGCTTAAATAAAATCGTCGGACTGCCTGGGATCCGAACCCTGGACCCTTGGTATACAAGGCAGGCGCGCTACCAATTACGCCCAGCCCGAGGGCTCCCCATTAGTTAATGGGTAATACAGCCGACACCACAAGTGCCTGATGTGCTCAAGAGGACCCTTGAGTTTAGGCAGCCAAAATGCTTAAACGTCGGACATGTCAATCTTTTTTTTTTTTAAACATTCACATTTTTTCTCATTCACATCCACACTCACACACACATTCACACAGTCTTTTCGGCAACTTAGGCCATTTAAGACTTTGACGATAACCTTTGTAATGTATATATCTATTGAGGGTTCAGGCATTTCTATTTAAGCCATGTTGTTAAGTTAGTTTTAAGACAACATGTCCGACGTCTAAGCTATTGTGGTTGCCTAAACTCAAGGCTCCTCTCGAGCACATCAGGCACTTGTGGTGCCGAATGTATCACTCATATTAGAGCTTTAATTTCAAAGTAGTTTTTTGACATATAATAAACAACTTACTATAGTTGAAGTCACAAAGTGATAACGAAAATGGGGCTTTTAAAAATTTCCTGCGTTTCTTTTTTATAAATTGAGAATAATTATTGAGTTAGTGACAATACTCAAAATAAAGTAATATTTGATTATTGCCAAAAATCGATATGCGGTTTTCGTTGAGGGCGGTTGGTTGGAAGATTCAATTTACAGAAGGGCCTCTCTGGGGTATGAGGCACTGTTAAGGTGACTTGAGACTAAAAATTGATGGTCTAAAATAAATGTATAAATATATTATACACAAAAAATCATTATATCTTTAGATGACTAGCTAATATAATCTTGTCTTCCCCCTGCCCCTCCCCAGTTTTAATGCCTATATAAACTTTAAGCTCATTTTTACGATATACATCTATCTGATTGATTTTAATTAATTTTTTAGGACTGCTTGTTTGAATCAGAACCCACACCTTTGGCTTTTGAGTTTATTAATGCTGACATTGTCACTACCCTTAATTTCTTGGGTAGGGCTATATTTAAATTTATTTTTTAATATATTCTTGAAGAAATTTGATATATTCGTGTCATAAAAAATAACAGGAAGAAGAAAATATTAACAAACTACGTTGTTATTATTATTTTTTTATTTTACTCCAAGAAAATTTGATTAAAAAAGAGATCAAAAATTAATTTTGATTGTAGGTTTAATTAAAATCTTTTTTTTAATTTTTTTTTTTTTTTATTGATTAAATAAGGAAAGATATTTATTCATGTCATTTCAAATTCATTTGAAAAATATTATTCATAGCCAGTGGCAAAAGTCAAAGTTTTTTTTTCTAAATATCAACCTTCTTTTAAATTAATTCTCTCTCAATAAAAGAATTTTTCTTTTTAAATTCAATTCAAAAACTTTATTTTTTGATTAAACATACATGGGGATCTTTTATATATATAAAAAAAAGGAGTAATTTTAAATCTAAATCTTGATCGTATTTGCTCTAGCAATTTCCTGTCTATAAATCTTATATTTCGAAAACATAAAGGATAATCAATCACTATAGGGCGTAATACAATTTTGGAATAATCCGAAACAAAGCAACACTCGATCCATCAAATCATCCCCCACTACCCTCTCCTCCAATCCCACCTCAGCCCCCTCTAAAACAACAACAACCGACGTCATTGTAATACAAACCCAACTAGATTACGAATGCTGAACAAGTTTTTGATTTCCTTACAAGTTAAACATGTTTGTTTGTCCTTTGCAGTCAATCACAAAATTAACCTTATCAATCATATATGATATTATAGTCTTTACTTTTAAGCTTATATTTTTGAAGATTAAAAAACCACCGGTGGAAATAAAAAAAAATTCCACCGATATTGCTTATTGTTTGATAAATTAATTAAAAAACAGTCAATAAATATTTTTTTGAATTTTTTTATACGTAAGGTAGTACAGTACCTAATAGGTACTACCTATTGATAAGTGACCCTCGAATTTTTCTTTGGCTAGAAACATCTGGCACCCTTGTTATGGCCCTAATTATATTCAATACTATTTTCTTGGCTTTATTGATGGAGTTACGAAAAATTATAAAATATATTTTATGTAGAGCATTCAATTTCCTACAAAAAATGTGAATAGAAATTTTCTGTACGATCAAGTAATGGCGAGATATGAATTTTGCCATATGGGTCTGAAGAAAAAAATGGAAAACTTATATGAGGAGAAACTTCCTATTAAAATTAAAAGCTCATCTTTGGAGAGCATGTCCCAAAGGCAAGACCTAGCGCAATTTAATATTGGTACTGGAAATAGTAGGCTATATATTTCAAATTTTATAATTGGTGGTTTACTTCTTTTAAATTCGTATGATGGAGTCCACGATAATTAAAACAAAGTATTTTACTTTATTATACAGGAATTTTATTTCCAGACAACTGTTGTGTGCACATTCTCACAGTTTCGGTCCGAAAAGGACCATTCTCAGGCCTGAAACATACAAATTACTCTCTTTTCAGGCCTAAAAAAATCTATATATATATATAATTCACTAATGTCCGTCTGTCTGTCTGTCTGTCACGCTCTATTTAGGCAACTTCCCGTTGGAATTTTGAAATGAAATTTTTTATGCATAAAGAGGACCTTCTCGGGATTACAGGAAAATTATTTTCATCCCGAAATTCCCATAACTTTTTGAGTTATTAATTTTTAAAGTTACGATTTCTCCCATAGGAAATGTATAGAGAAATATTTATGTATTCTTTTCATTTGTGTATTCCATGAATGTAAACAAATCCTCAAGCAGGCTCTGGATTGGAATAGGTAGTAATTCTTTTCTTTTCATTAGTAAGAAGCAAAGGCGAGGGTCCGCCGCAGGCGGGCCCGAGCCAGCTGTCGGGGGGTCCAGGGGGGGGGGGGCGAAGCCCCCCTGTCTAGATGCAAAGGCGGGCGCCTCGGGTTCTCATAATTAAGAAAAGGCGAGGTTCCGCCGCAGGCGGGCCCGAGCCAGATGGCGGGGGGTCCAGGGGGGCGAAGCCCCCCTGTATAGATGCAAAGGCGGGCGCCACGGTTTCTCATAATTAAGAAAAGGCGAGGGTCCGCCGCAGGCGGGCCCGAGCCAGCTGGAGGGGGGTCCAGGGGGCGAAGCCCCCGGCTAGGCGCGAAGCCCGCCGAAGGCGGGCGACGCGGCTAGTCATTATCAAGTTTTCAATGTTTGATGTCAGATTCATGAGGAAAATTGATAACAACTCTCTTCTGGCTCTTAAGATGGTCCGGACTGAAACGTTTTTTTTTTTTTTTTTTTTTTTTTTTTTTTTTTTTCAAAAACATTCACACTTTTTCTCATTCACACTCACACTCACACACACATTCACACTGTCTTTTCGGCAGCTCAGGCCATATAAGACATTTACGATAACCGTTATTTATGAATTTATATATATTAGGGTCCAGGCATTTTTATTTAAGCCATCTGGTATCCAGATGGCTTAAATAAAATCATCGGACTGCCTGGGGTCCGAACCCGCGACGTTTGGTATATGAGGTTAGCACGCTAACCTCTACACCACGCCCCGTGGGCGACTGAAACGTTAGCCTAAAAAGAATAAAATAGACAAAATAACAAAATAACTATTACTGTAGCTGAATTTCATATCTTTAAAATTTCCTAATACTATAAATCGTAGTTTTTACTTTCTCTTACCTATGTATATATGTAATATATATATATATAGAGAGAAAGTATTGCATTCATGTCAAAAATTCGATGTCGAGATTTTGATGGATCTTCACGTTTTGAGGTCCCCTGAATCCAAAAAAGTGGTTTTCGCGACATGGTCTGTCTGTCTGTCTGTCTGTCTGTGTGTCTGTCTGTGTGTGTTCAATTTTAAGCATGAAGGAATTGAGCTAGGAGGTTGAAATTTTATATTTATGTTAGGCACCCTCCTAGGGCGTGAAAATAAGCTTTTAATCAAAATCGACCAAAGAGTACTAGTACTTTACTGATGTACTTTTTCAGTTTTTTTCGATTTTCTCAAAATTCGCTCTAACGATTTTGATTAAAATTCAAATATCAATTATTTTTTAGATGCTCTTTCAAATGTATATTCGCGTTTTGCTCTCAAAATTGTTTGAAGCACACTTTACTCTTGTGCTTCATAGGAAAGATAGGAGAAATGGTTGCCATGGTTACAAAATATAAATATTTTCCCATGTTTATAATTTTGACATCTGAATTCAAATATTCCCTACTGCCGGGAACTAAATACATGTCGACACAAAAAATCTGGTGTGACAAGCACAGTACACAACTTTCGATTACCGAAGGTAAGAGAAAGTTGTGTGCTGTGCGCCAGTCACACCAGATTTTTATTTACTATAATCATATTTTTTATTTTTATTCTTTTATCTGTTTCACTAACTATTGTAATAAAAATGGAAGAGAAATAATCACTCCCATCAGTACAAAACCCCCGACAAGTCTCCCTCCGAAAATAAAATAATAAATAAATATAGAAGTAAAATTATTTAGTATATGTGAGGTTTCACTAACTTATTTCTGGCTATTAACCCATCCTCAGGAGTTATAAATTCAAATATATGTGAGGTTTCACTAATATAAGTTATAAATGAAAGAAATATTTGAATTTATTTATAAATTCAAATATTTCTTTCATTTATAACTTGTTAGTGAATGTACATATGCTAAATAATTTTACTTATAACTATGTTTCACGTAAAACCTACACCACTTTGCCTCCAAACTATAATAAATATAGACTTAATAGCGAGCAAATATGATATGTTTATATTTTAAACACTTTTAGAAATTTTATTTATTCATTTAAAGGAGGAAGGGGCTGTCGTCCGATCATCCAAAAAACACTACCGAAAAGTTTTTTTTAGCTATAACCCATTATTAATCTAGTTTTTTCTTACCTGATATATCATTAAACTATATTTTTCCCCACTTTAAATATTAATATTTTCTAATATTTTTCAACCACTTCTACTTTAATTGATTTTTAATTTTTTTTTATTACATATAAAAAAGAATGACGTGACCTATTCTCACCAAAACAATAGTGAATATAAAAAGACTATTTTATATTTCGTTTAATGGTTGATCATTATCCTAATGCTTTATCTTAAATCCATTTAGTCTGATCATCCCAGCTATAAATAACATAATACTCAGGGGGGTCTATCAAGTCTCTAAATTAGATATCGGGGCTACGGTTTGTAATCAACACAAATTATCGAGTAATGAAAGGCCAATTGGGTTTGTGCTGCAGTCTGCGATGTATAATTACATGAGGAGGGACTTCCAATCATTTCGTTACTGCTCCCGTTCCGGATCATACTAAGATTCATAAACCATCAAGATAGGATATAAACGAACGCTCTAATGATTCCTTCCTCTCTATAAACCAATCAAAGGAGAATTTTCGTTAAATTATAATGGTATAATTTATAATTCAATTTTTTATTTTCACTACTATAGGTGTTTTAAATGAACTATATACATAGAATCCATTTCTATTCTATTTCTTCCAATTTCCGCTAAATCTAAAAAAAATATTTAGTTTTAAAATTCTCTTTCTAAACAGAATTTCATTCACTTTATATGTCAAGTGTTGACAGACGCCACTCTACTATTTAGTGGGTTTTCTCGTCCCACATCTTAATTCATCATCCAACTCAACACTCACTCTTAGGATCATTAATTTGATTAATAAATTAATTGTCTTGATGGGTAAAGACCCTTAATCATGATAATTGTAGGAATTTCATGTTTACGATATTATTTTCTGTTTTTTTTTTTTTAATATAATTTTTTGATTTTCTTATATTTCCAACCATTTTAATATATATCTTCATTAAATAATAATAAATATTATTACACTTATAGTAGAGTTTATAACTTTTGCTTCACCTCACAGACGGGATTTGGAACATGCTCCCCCCTTTTATGCCAGTGAATAAGTGGTTAAGTCAATTTTGTTTATTTTTCAGGGCACCACTTTTAAAGTTTATAAAACTGAAGGTTTGGATTAGCTTCCAAAAATGCATTCCTTAATAATGTTTAAAGCCAGCCCACTTATATAACACGAAGAAAATATCTCCTTAACCACTTATTCATTGTGATTACAATTATACCGTATTAATTAATTTTTACTAAAGAAATTATATTAAATTAAATAACTTTATTATTTAAAAACAAAACAAGACAAAAAAATAATAATAAATAAATTAGCCTCCTCTGACATCTTCAACTTGAGAATTGGGATTACAATAAACTCCAGCAAAAATAATTGTCTTCGAAATATGATCATAAACAAAATAGATAAAAGGGACATTTGCATAAAATTTGTTCGCTCCAGGTGGCCTACTTAAACGATAGGAGAATAGAGCTGTTGCGGCTGCTGCAGTGGTTCCCTTTTCATCTACTTCGATCTTTGCTTTTTGAATTGCTGCATTCAAATATATTTTTCGGTCGCTAGTAAAACCAGATAAATCTGCTTTTTGAGAAAATAGTTCGCTGACTCCTAATTGCGTAAAAATCTAAAAAAAAAAAAAAAAAAAAAAATAGAATAAAATAGTAATTGTTTGTTGATATACATTTTTTCGTGGTTTAATTTTTATCACATAAACCCGATTTTTCAATTATTTTTATTTATTATTATTTAGTAACGTTATTTAAAAAAAAAATTCATATAATTTATACCAGTACTTAATTTTCTTTTATAATTAAATTTTTTTTTTATTTGTATTTCAAATAATATGTAGACTACTTACAGGTATGAGATTAATAGTGCTTTCAGCTTTAAATTTCGGTAAAGCAACTTCAACCGGTTGTTTAAACATATCTTCATATAATGTTTCGTAGAATGTTTGTGCATCCAATCTATTTAACAATTGGCTAACGCTATACCCTTCGTTAGGTAAAAAGAGTATCATTGACATATCTCCTTTATATGGTAACTCGAGGATTTTAGCATTAAGACTATCAGAAAAAACTGAAAAAAAAAAAATTATTTTTTATATTTAAATTAAAATAAAATAATAAATAGTAGCCTATATATATATAGAGCTCTAGAAAAAGTATTCCAACCAATAAAATGATTGAATTCCTAATTAATATTTGTATAATCTTTACATGTATTCAGATATTGGCAACTAGTTAAATGTTGAATAGAAAAATTAGTGATCCTGCTATTTACTTATTTCCGACTGTAGTCAAAGCCATCAAGCCCATTTTTATTTTCTCTTACCTATATTTACATTTATATTATTTAATATTTTTATACAAAAAATAAACAAAAAATCTTCAAAAATATTGTGCTTATTAATATGAATGAATGACCAATAAACAAGACGATAAAAATGGGTTCTAGAAATACAAAAACAATAGAACGAAAATATTGTGTGACAGCATATTACATTCCCTTACCTAAATAAGTGATGTATGATTGTGTTTATTAAAGCTTTTGTGGTTTGAATTATTATTATTAGGGGATATTTTAATTATAGACCACAAAAGTTTTTTAGGTAAGGGAATGTAATATGCTGTCACACAATATTTTTTTGTTATTAATTATTTATTAAAAATATAAATACTGTACAACGTTTCGACTGCTTATTCTGCAGCCGTTCTCAAGTACTGTGCACTTGCTCTGATTCAAGTGAACTGAATCGGACAACGGCTGCAGAATGATGTATGATTATTCACACCAAATTTTTAGTTATATTGCCATTTGCGATTTTGTTCTGCAACACTGCATTTCATTTTTGAAATTGAAAAAAATCTTTTAATAAAGAATTCTATTTAACACATAGACACTTCCTTCATTTAAAACAGAGTACAGATCCTACATTTAAAAGTCAAAAGAAATAAATTTCTCAATGAACTACGATGAATAGGAATTAATAAAGAGAGAAAAATAGGTCATACGAAAAATTGGATTTGTATAAAAATGTTCCAGATGGGGTTTTTTCAAAAAACAAAAAGATCAAAGAAAAAACTAGTAAAAGAAATAAAAAGACTAGATGATTAATATAGAAATTAATTAATATTCAGTATACCATAATTGAATTGTCCTTTGTGATGCATCATTTGAACGAGTGGCTGCTTCTTATTTGAAGAATAGAAAACTTCAAGACTAGTATTTTTTATATTAAATTGAGAAACCCAAAATCCTTTGAAATATGCTGCATTTATCTGAAAAGAAAATTTATTATTAAAAAAAACTCGATCATTAACGATTCTTCTTTTTTTACTTCTTAATAACATTTGATTTCTTGAACATAAACTTTTCAAAATATGGGATACATCCCTTTCTCTCCCTGGGGAAACAAGTGAAGAAGAGGGGAAAAAACATTGAATTTATCTTGTTATTCCAGAGATTTTATATTGAATTTTATGAATTAAAAGTATCTTAAAATTTACCATTACAATTGAAGTATTAGAATCAAGTGAACCGCCAGGAAGTAAATCTTTGATTTGATCTTTAGTCTGCTCTTTAACCCAGCTATTAATTTGTTGCCGTGCTTCCTCATTTTTATCATAATCCATAGTCTCCAATTGATCCGGAAAAATTTGAGTAATAGAATCACAGATTTTTAATTTATTTGATATAAAAAGACGATTTGCAGTTCGAAATTCGAAACTTGAATCATTAATTGCACGAATTCTTTGAATTTCCATTTGATAAGCTTTAATTAAATTCTCCTTATCCTGTAACAAAACAAATTGTTATATTATATTTTTTATATTTTCATGACTAAAAAATAACAAGAAAATAATACTCTAATATAAAATAATAAAATTCTCAATCATTATTTTTTTACCTTTTCTAAATGCAGAATCTTTTGTAGTTTTTCTTCTGTTGATGTAGCTGATCCAAAATAAGCTAGCACTAATGTATAGTAAGCACTATAGGGAGAGATAAAGACATTTTCTGTTTTTTCTTGTGTTGCTGCTCTGAGCATATCAAAGGAGAAAGCCATTTCGCCATTGGAAAGTACATCACGGTTGTCGGTGGGAAAGCAATTCCCCCTTTCGATTATTAAGAGAATTGCTAGCGTTGTTCCAAACAGGAGCATTGATCTTTAACATAGAAATTAATATTTTAGAAAGAATTTTTCTTGGTCTAAATAAATAAACAATAATTCATTATTACATCAATAAATAAAGTCATTTATTTTTTATTAAAACAAAGATTCTGGCTGCATAATCGAGAGTAGCAGCGTTGAACCTCTGGATGGGTGGCCCGATGGAAGCCAGCAATACATGCATTAATAAATAACACAGGAGAACAGAGATTTTGCTGCCGGGGTATTTGAAGCTATTCCTGGTTATTTGGGTAGCGCTGATTCCAAAAATACCATTAGTTTCGCCCCATCACGTCTAATTTTAGAGCTATAGAGAAAATAACATTTTAATAGAAAATGTGCTTTAAGCGGCTCTTATTTTGAATTACCTGGATAAATTTTAAGCTTCAGCCCAATCGGAGTTCATTTAGCCGTGCCGCAAACGGATAAAAGTTTAGAAAAATCGAATTTTTTAAGTTTATTTTTTTACTTTGGACACCCCTAATACAATTTTTCTGATCCCTGAATGCAAAATACATTTTTACTATATTATATAGTTCTTAAGCTTTCCAAAAATCATTCATTCGTGAAAATCTATTAATAATTAACAAAATTATAAACAAAACAGTTTTCATAGTCTAGTAAAAAACCCTTTGGCTGCCTAACTTTTAGGCGCTCTGCTCTCATAGTAATTAACTTTTAACTTTTTAGATATATTTAACTATTTTGTTCATAATTTCGATAATTATAATTAGATTTTCACGAATGAATGATTTTTGGAAAGCTAAATAACTATAGAATATCGTAAAAATATGTTTTTGCATTCAGAGATCAGAAAAATTGTATTAGGGGAGTCCAAAATAAAAAAAATAAATTAAAAAATTCGATTTTTCTAGACATTTATCCATTTGCGGCATGACTAAATGACCTCCGATTGGGCTTTAAATGTATTATTACTATCTGCATGTTTCTAAGCTGTGTTGTTTAAAAAAATCCAAATAATTCAAAATAAGAGCCGCTTAAAGCACATTTTCTATTAAAATTGTATTTTCTCTATAGCTCTAAACTTTGACGTGATAGGGCGAAACTGATGGTATTTTTGGAATCAGCGCTACCCAAATACCCACGAATAGCTTCAAATACCCCGGCAACAAAAAAAAAGTCTTTTTTTCTTCTCCTGCGTAATAATCTATTTTGAAATGTATATATAGTCAGGGGCGCCGGAACGAAATTGAATGAGGGGGGGGGGCAAAAAATTTTTTTATAAAATTAAAATAATTTAATATGTTCAAATAGTATAAAACAAAAACAAATCTACTATAAAACTTTAAAAATTTTAAATAAAATTACAATTTTAATAAAATTAAAATTTTAAAAAATTTAGTAGTGATTTTTCAAAAACTTTTGGAAAAAAATGAATTTTTACTCTTTTAATTTTTTTTTAATTTAGAAGATTTTATTTTTCAAAAGTAAAAATATATCATTTTTAAAAATAAATGAAATTGAATGAAAGAAATTTTGCCCCCCCTCTGCCCCCCCCCCCTTTATAGGATGCCAGGGGGGGCAATGTACCCTTGCCACCCCCCCCCCCCAGTTCCGGCGCCTATGTATATACTAAAGTCTTAATGGTCAAGGTAGTTAAAATAAAGACATAAATTAGGCCTAACTAAAATAAATTAGGGAACTGGCATCCAAATATCAATAAGTACTATAAACTTTTAATAATGTTCAATTTGAAAAAATTGTAATTATGATGTAAAGATGATGAAAAATAAAATCAGTAAAAAAAATCAGAAAAAAACGACATACTACCTGTCAAATTCCGTCCAAGAAAGAAACCACAAGTTGCTTATATTTAATTGTATTAATTTGGACTGTTTCCACCATTTTATCAAATAAAATCAGTAATTTTTCATTGGTTATTTGTAATTATTTTAGTCAATATGTGTGGAGCCACGATTTGATTTTTTAATCAGTGTGTTTTTTTTTTAAATTTATTTAAATTTTTTCCGGCATCTGAGGTCATTTAGACCAGCTTAGACATTTTGATTGGTAGCCAATTCAATTGAAATAAATTTTTTCGTCTGGGTCGGGATGCCAATTTTCGACCTCTAGCACCAGAAGCTAATTCTTTACCTCTGAGCCACAGGTCAAGGGCCAGTGAAGTCTTACTAACCCAAATGTTCCTAATAAATAAACAAGAAAACGCTACGTTTTTACTTTCTCTTATCCTATATTTTTACTTTCTCTTACCTATGTATATATGTAATATATATATAGAGAGAAAGTATTGGATTCATGTCAAAAATTCGATGTCGAGATTTTGATGGATCTTCACGTTTTGAGGTCCCCTGAATCCAAAAAAGTGGTTTTCGCGACATGGTCTGTGTGTGTGTGTGTGTGTGTGTGTGTGTGTGTGTGTGTGTGTGTGTGTGTGTGTGTGTGTGTGTGTGTGTGTGTGTGTGTGTGTGTGTGTGTGTGTGTGTGTGTGTGTGTGTGTGTGGGCTGTGTGTCTGTTTGTCTGTGAACAAAATATCTCAAGAACGAAAAGAGCTAGGAGGTTGAAATTTTATATTTAAGTTAGGCATCCCCCTGGGACGGGACACGAAGCTTTTGAACAAAATCGGCCAAAGACTACTAGTACTTTACTGATGTACTTTTTCAGTTTTTTTCGATTTTCTCTAAATTTGCTCCAACGATTTTTTTTTTAATTCAAAAATCAATTATTTTTTAGATTCTCTTTATAATGTATATTCTCATTTTGGGATTGAAATCTTCTGAAGACCACTTTACTCTTGTTCTCCATTGAAAAGATAGGAGAAATGGTTGCCATGGTAACAAAATATAAATATTTTGCCATACTTATAAATTTTACATCTTGAAAATCGAATGTACCGTACTGTCGGTAACTAAATACATGTCGACACAAAAAATCTGGTGTGACAAGCACAGAACACAACTTTCGATTACCGAAGGTAAGAGAAAGTTGTGTGCTGTGCGCCAGTCACACCAGATTTTTCTTTTTATAAATATCTATCCAATTATCGTCTAGACAAAAAACAATTATAATGACTTAATTTTTTTAAAGATGAATTGTAAAAAATTATTACTCACATATGAATGAAATAATTGAATCCAAACTCTTAAAAACTAACAAACACAATATGGAAACTCGAAAAGAATATTGAGAGATGTTTGCAAGTACATATTCTAAACTCAAATAATCTCCATTACAATTTTTAAAATTTTTTTCCTCTACTTGAGACGCAATTATACAACTGTAATAGAAGAGAGGGAAAAAGATCTTATCTTATATACTTAAAATAATTGTGTTCTTGAAAAATATAAGAAAGAAACAGAGAGAAAGAAATAATAGCTGTCAACCTCTTCTTCCTTAATCCTTGGGCTCGGCTCACAGGAGCCACATCTTGACGCCGCCCAACGGTTCATGTCTGCCGCACTAAAAGAATTTTGTAAACACAAAGTTTTAGTCGAAATTTTATTTTCCCTTTTTATTTTAGAATGATTTAACTCCTTATGTTCTTGGTAGAGAGTAAAACAAATAATTAGCCTTTTTTTTTTGATAAAATATGGGGAATGACTTCCCCGAGACTTTCTCGTATATTCTTTTGGAATTACGTCTGGGTGTGTGTGTGAACACGATTGCTTAAAAACAAAAGCAGCTAGATGGATGAAATTTGGTATATACTCCTTACACTAAAATTGTAGATTTCTATCAACTTTTGGAGTAAATACGTCACTTGAAAGTAGTACTTTACTTAAAAAGTTTTTTCAAAAATTTTGAAATTTTCAATTTTTTTGTTATATTATGATAAATTACTCTATATTAAAAAGTTTTTATTCTTTGACATTTTTTCGAAAACTGAATAGTTTTTGAAATAATCAAAGAAGAAATAGAAAATTTTCGTCAATTTTGATTTTTTATTTTTTTTTTAATGTCAAAGAATAAAAACTTTTTAAAATAGAGTAATTTATCATAATATAACAAAAAAATTGAAAATTTCAAAATTTTTGAAAAAACTTTTCAAGTAAAGTACTACTTTCAAGTGACGTATTTACTCCAAAAGTTGATAGAAATCTACAATTTTAGTGTAAGGAACGTATACCAAATTTCATCCATCTAGCTGCTTTGGTTTTTAAGCAATCGTGTTCACACACACACACACAGACATAATGCCAAAAATGTTTTTTTTGGACTCAGGGAGGTCTAAAACGTGGAGAAACATCAAAATCTCGAAGTCGAATTTTTTTACGATTACAATACTTTCTCTGTACGAGAAAGTAAAAATTCTAGGCTTAAAGAAATATTGTTTAAGAAGTATACTTAATTAAACATATTTTCTCTTTACAGACATCAACCAGAGCCAGGAAATCAACGAAGCGCACCTGAGAATGTGTCAATTTAATGACGCTCTATTGGGTATGTCTGCTTCCAGCTGTATTTTTTTTAACATTATTCATAAAGTAAACTGTATTTTGCCCCCTTCTTTTTTTTTTACATTTAGAAACCCATTTTACGAATTGTGCTTAAATAGATTGACTGAAGTGTCCCAGTGACCTAGTAGCCATTCAAATAAGAAAAATTTCAATTTTTTTAGTCTTTTCTCCTTCTTAAGCCATATTTAATTCTAAAATATTCAATTATATATTATTAACGATACTATTTTACTATTTATATTAATTGGTATTCAATTGGTATAAATAAATTTACATAGACCTAACATATATTCAGGTCTATTCTCTAAGCAAAAAAATTAATACCAAAGCTTAAAAATTAATGTCATGCCTAGGGGTTACCTTTAATATTTTAACGCCGTATTCAGTGCATAAAAATGGCGTATTTAACCTAAAAAGTAAGGTTATGAATTTGATAGCTTTGAGATAAAACCAACATGTTAACGTCGCTGTTTTTTTTTTGTTTTTTTAAGTCATTTCGGCTTCAGAGGCCATTTGACTTATAAATTTATTTATTATTTATATTATTCAGTATCGATGGCTTCCGGCGGGCGTTCGATTGTCTTGTTTTTCGGGGGCCACCTATCCCGATTTTCAGTACCACTTGGCGTTGCTTAACAACATTGATCTTGGTGGCAACGTCGCTCTTAAAACTTTGTCTAGAGAATAGCATTTTTTAACGCTGGTGTGTCAGAGAGCCTTACTAGATTGAGAATTTTTTTTTTTTTTAAATAAACATTCACACTTTTTTCTCATTCACACAGTCTTTTTCGGCAACAAGCCATTTAAGACTTTTACGATACCCGTTTTTTCTATTTAAGCCATCTGGTATCCAAATGGCTTAAATAAAATCATCGGACTGCCTGGGGTCCGAACCCGCGATTTTTGGTATACAAGGTTAGCACTCTAACCCCTACACCAAGCCCCGAGGGCCGAGATTGAGAATAATAATCAAGTTAGTAATGCACATGCGCGAGAGGTCATCGAGGGGTGTAAAAACACGAACAAGCAGAAAACAGCTATCTTCATATGGATCGTTAACACTTGGTGCTAATAAGTAAAATGTTAACGTCTCTGTTAAAACTTGGCTTAGAGAATACAATTTTTTAACGCTGATATTATTACTTTACTTTTTAACATCCAATTTATGATGTTAAATTTTAACGTCTGTTTTTAGAGAATAGACCTGATTGGTTGTCCCTATCTCTAAACTTACAGCCATTATGATTAATTGATATTAAAAAATTTCTTACCTCTCACTTATTAAAATGTACATATAAATTTTTGTAAATTTTCTATGGGCCTTGTCAGGTTATTTTTTTATAACAAAAACTTGGCTTCGACATGTGCCAATAGTCAGCTGGAAACGAGTGACACCGAATTATGTTATTTAAATAAATAAATCCTAATATTCTGCATGTGGCAGCAGTCGCCTGTTATATCGACCCAAAACCGCGATAATTCGCCAAAAGAAAATTCCCTCTTCCTCCATTTGTAGCTATTTAGAGGGGGCAGTTCGGGGATGCGGTCGAAGTCATCACAAGTGGGATACGAAGGGTTGCGTGTCAAAAAAAAGCATAGAAAAATAGCAGGCGCACAATATCTATGGCACGCTCATAAATAGCTGTCTAAATATTTTTGTATAATGGAATTTTTCCACTTTTGGCAAAAATTCTTTATATATATAAATTATTTCTATCTTCTTTTATACCCTGGCTGGTATTTTATTCTAAATGTTTACGAAATAAAATTCTTCCTAGAATGAACTCCTTTGCGTCATAAAATGTTTTTAATCTATCTGATGAAGTTTAAAATATTTTTCATTAATCGACTAGTAGCAATGTCCTTCTTTGGGTCTTCATCCCCTGGACCACTTTTGCCTGCTTAGGCAGTCAATGTGTTTTGCTTTATTGAAAAATTATATAAAACGTTTCTAAAATTTTGAACTTTTTTTAAATATTATTTGATTTTTTTAAATTGCTCCCCTTCGCTCGCTCTTGTAAGCTAGTTTTTTTTTTTAAATATTATTTGATTTTTTTAAATTTTTTCCTAACTAATGATAGGTAAAGTTTTAATTGCAAAGAAATAGAGATTGAATTAATGCTTTTCCGATAAATTTTTTTGGGACACTGAGACACTGACCTAGACAGGAATTTTGTAAATAAGACTCAGACAAAACGTGTTGAAAGGGATGTGAAGTCAGAACAACGGACCTTTTCAACCGTTAACCTTTTTTTCATGAGACTGGTATCGCTTGTTTTTGTTTCTACTGTAGTAGTCCAATACAGCTAGACCTCTTGCAAGGAGGCACTAAAAAGATTAAAATATTAATAGTGAATAATTTTCGGCATCTTAGGTCATATAGACTTTTTTTTTTTTAAACATTCACACTTTTTTCCAATTCACACTCACATTCACACAGTCTTTTCGGCAACTTAGGCCATTTAAGACTTTGACGATAACGGTTGTATTGAAAATATATATATTTGGGGTCCAGGCATTTCTATTTAAGTCATTTGGTATCCAAATGCCTTAAATAAAATTATCGGACTGCCTGGGGTCCGAACCAGCGACGTTCGGTATAGAAGGTAGGCACGCTACCAACTAGTCCAAGCCCCGTGGGCCATATACACTTTCGTACTATATAAATTACTATATAAATAATCCCGTCATACTAATATTTATTAAAATTTGTTGTCAAATTTATCATTCTTTCATTATTTATTCTCAGATGGTTATATTCTCAAATAGGTAGCTTGTACAGTTTCCCTTTACCTCCCGCTTACACGGCCACCTCTCAAGAACATATTCCATTTTCGTTGATTCGATGTCATTTGTTTTTGTCTCTAGTGGCAACATGATCCAATCCCGTTCACACAACCCCTCCTCGTCATTGAGATGGAGAGCGTAAGTTTTTTGAAAGGTGGTTGGTTGGTTGGACCTGGTTTGGCGCACCTGCTTCGGGGACACAAGTTGGCAAATTTCAAATATCCCAATGCTAGTTGCGAATTCACAACAAATTCAATAAAACAAAAATATATTTATATATAACAAGATGGAGGATAACAAATACGAATTTACACTTCGATAAACTAATCGAAAAAATTACCTCACTTTCAAGATTAGATTTATTTTCAATTTCTTTTTCTTTTTTTTTTTACTTTCTCTTACCCTATTTATAAAATAGGAAACTTCGTACTAACATGTATAGTAGTGATTTCACGTAAGGTTATTGAAATTCAAACCCTAGCTAGTTGAAACTTCACATCCATATTCTTGAATCTATATGACTTTTTTATTCTCTCTTACTGAGGAGTGAGAAAATCCTCGTCTCTATAATGAATGACTCTTATCGACTAAACCCCTTCCCTCCCTTGTTTCATGATTCCAACTCCGGGTGCTTGTCTTTACAAAAGCCAACATAATTTCATTTCTTAAGAATGTTAGAGAATTTATTTGGGTAAGGAGACACATGGGGGTGAGAAATTTACTTAGATAAAATATATTTACTTATATTTTATATATTTGCCATAGGGCTTAAGTTAATTGGTAGCTATTTTAATTTGATAAATTTTCTCTCTCAGGATACTCAGCTAACCACTGACCGTTAATCATGAATTAAAGAGTTTAATAACAATTTCGTTTACACTTAAATTGTTTAATAACATGCGGAAAAAAACTAGTAAATTAATTAAATCAATAAATAATTGCTTGAGATTTTTAAAATAAATTTTATTTAATTATACTCTGAAATTATTCCAGTGAAATGTTTGAAATTTAATAAACACATTCTCGTGTTTGTATATTTATAAATTTCATAAAATATAAATTCAATGCTTATTTATATTAGCATAATCAATAGAAATTCAAATTGGAATAATATATACATAATAAATATTCGTATATACATATTTTACCTTTATATAAACATAGAAATAATAATAGTCCTAATAATAGAAATAGACTGTTCAAATAAAAATTTTCTTTTATGTTATATGAATAGTGAAGAGAATATGTAACAGTTAGCTCTATAGTTTGGATAATATTCTTTTCAAAAAAATAATAAACTCAAACGGTGGGTGATTAACTTTACAAAAGCCAACAAAATATACAATACAATTTTAGAAAATATTAATTTCAAAATTTTTACAATACCTATGTCTACCTTAAATTCATAATTAATTTTTTCCATCTTTTACTCACCCCTGCCAATCAGTCATAATGAATAAAAATTACCTTCATTCATTGATAATAAAAGTAGGCTCTTATTTAAAAAAAAAAAAAATGAATAGCAAAAAGCACTTAAGGAAAAAATCATTAAATATATTCACAAAGCTAATTTTTTCAAAAAGAAAAACCGGGTGGTTGGATTCTTTGTTCTAATTATAATGAATCAACTAACGATCCAAAATGCAAATATAATAGAAATTAAAGGACTCAGATTCACTGTTAAAAAACAATAAAATGATTAATCTCTTTTTACTTGTCATATCTTTTTAAAAGCTCAATGAATTCCAATTTATATTTTTCAATCTAGATTAAAATATTATGATAAATTTTCAAATGCGGTTTGGGAAGCAAGGTTATTAAATAATTAATATTTAAGTGAATTAGTTTTTTATTATAAATTCATCTTCTTTCATTAATATGTATCTTAAAAAAAATATTTTATTTTTATATTAATTATAAAATGCAAAAGAAAAATTTGGAGATTTTTTGGTACTTTTATGATCCATGATCAGTTAATATGTAACATAAGGGAGTGGTGTGATCTCTGAGAGTAATTTTTTTTAGTCCTCCCTAATGTATACACATAGTTGAGTCACCTTGTCCACACACAAAAAGCAAAAAGTAAAACTAAATAATACCCTTACGGATTTTTTTTATAGTTATGAAAGCGTAAGCGTTCCAAATTTCCAAAAAGTTAAAATAGATAAGGTGAGGGGAGAGAGTGGAGTTGGGATTGGGGAGTGGGGGGTGGAGAGGAGTGAAGACAAAAAAAAAATTTAATTTTAATTTTTTATTTATTGTTTATTTTCCGGTGTCTCGTCACCACCTTCCTCTATCATCACATTTTATCATAATATTGAAGTTGTTGGGGGGGTGGCGGTCGGCAACGACCAGGAGAAGATAAATTAATAAATTGATTTTTTTAATTTTTTTTTTTTAAAATATAATATCCCCAATTAAAATAGATAAATTTATTAGCACGGAAACAGAAAAATTTTTGGGGGAAGCCCCAACATACCTGCCTGAGAGGCCTCTGGGTAATTTTCCCATCGAATATTCATAGCCTATTTCGAGAAAATAGGGATGGAGTTTATTGGTTCTCTTAGATTTCCTTATTCCTTGGAACACTATTGATTCTCTTGTAATAGATTAAAAATTTATAAAATTTAATATTTTACATTTTGAATAATTTTTCTCAATTCGTATATAAAAAAATTCCAAAACATACACCATAATATATTTATAAATTAAACTTGAATTTCTTTGATAAAAAGTTCATAAAAAAGTAAATTTGAATATATTATTTTTTTTATTTCGAAGACTCAACCTTGTTTTTATTTCTTTCCTCCAAATCGATCTCTCATATATATATTTTATCAAAACAACATCAAAAAGAAGAGACAAATTAAAATAAATAAAATTTCCAAGTTTACAAAATTTACCATTAAAAAAAAGTTTATTTTTCGATATCCATTTATTTTTCATTAAAGTCTTGAATTATAAGTAGGCCTACTCGAGAGAAGAAAAAGTTTAAGATCAAATTACTGTTGTATTTGAAGAGTTTTTTTTTTCTTTATTTATCGGCTTTTGACCTACCTTTGTCACTCAGCTCCCATTTTTTATTTAAATCCTATAATTTAGGTTTTCTTTTCATGGTTGAAATAGTTACCATAGTAAAGATATTGTAAAATAATTTTCTTTAGTAGCTAAGTTAATTGAATCGTTATTTCAGAAATTGCACATAATTGAAAGTAAAATGACTGATTATAACCTGACGGGTAGATGTGAACATATATCCGTCACGTCACGTCTTTGTTCCGTTCCGTCGCTGGCCAGTTTCAGTCAAAATATCGGCTATATTCACATCTACTCGAATCGGAAGTGACGGAACGGAGACGTGACGTGACGGATGTGTGTTCACATCTATTCGTCAGGATATTTTCAGTCATTTTTTTTTTTTTTATGACGGCAAGGTGACGGACGATTCGGATCGTGACTGCGCCGGCTCAGTATGGACAGTGCCATTTAAATTTCATTAAAACATATTTTTTGTGACGGATGCTAATCGGAAGTGACGGAACGGAGACGTGACTTGACTGATGTGTGTGAATCGACCTTAAATCATAGGTGTCTGAATTAAACGATTCAATTAATTGACTGAATTATTAAGTTTAAGGAAAGTCATATTTTTTCGAAATTTAATTTTTGTCAAATATTATTGATGACTACTTGAGAATTTATTACTTTCTTTAGAATTTGTAGTTTAATGATGGATAATGGCAGACAATAAGTCGGAAACAAGAGATTACCCAAGCGCTGTATCTTTTGGTTACTTGTTCTCAGGAATTTGAATCCCTACGGTCAGCCAAAACTCATAAACACACGGAGGATAAATACACAGAATCCTATTCGTATGTAAGCCAGACAATTCAATTGGTTAGACCTTGCATTTGATTAAGCTTCAATTTGTTCCAGTGTCAATATTCGCAATGTTTGTTTATTTGTTTCCAATCCGTGTTAAAAGGTTTAAAAGGTTCACAAAATTTTATTTTAAAATAAATAAAAAAAAATATCCAAGGCAATTATTTAAAATCCAGATGGAGAATGAAAAAATAAACTAATGAATTTGAAATTGAAAAATTCAATTAAAACAATTTTTCTTTGCAAATAAAATATTCTTTTTTTTTTATTAGAAAGTACAGTCGATTATATTAAAAAAAAAAAAAATTTGAATTAAACTTTGCTCAAGACATTAAATATTCAGTTCACGTAGGATTTTATTAGATCTTTCATATATTTTATATAAGACTCAATTTAAAATTTATAAATGAGACATAAATTTAAATATTCCTAACTTAATTAGTATAGAATGCCATATAGAATAGATTTAATCGATAAAAGCAAAAAGACAATAAGATAATAACAATACATCCGCTTGTATAATATTATTTACAATTACAAAATAATCGAAGAGCCTCTATCTCCATTTTTGGTCTCTGGTTAAGCGAATTGGCCTTGTTTTGTATTATGGAGTGACTTCAGACCCGAAGCAGTCCGATGAATATTTATTTAAAACGAAATGGTATAAATAAATGTGTCTGGGTATGCCGAAAAGACTTAAAATACCAAATATTACCTAAGTTTTGACCAGTGGCGGACCCAGAGGTGTTTCTCGGGGGGGGGGGGTAATCTGGAGTGACTGGTCGCACAGCACACATTTTTTTCTTAATTTCTGTAATTTAAAGGAGCATTCTGTACTTGTTTGCCAGAGTATAAATACAAATCAAATTTTTAAGAGGACAGCCGAGGTGCCCTGGGGTGCAGCCACGCACACTTTGGAAAAGTATTAGAATAATAATTGTTTTTATATTTATAGAAATTGAGTATTTTTCAACACCGAATTAAAATTATACATGAGATGATAATTAAAACAAAATTAAATAACGTTCCTTAAATTAAACTAATCTAATTTCATCCCGAGTTGTTGATTTAAATTTATTTGTTTGAACTTTTGAGACTTTCCCTATGGAAGGAGGGTTAGTAGAATGAAAAGAGAGAGAAAGGGAAATGGTAAAAGAAAAGTGAAGACATACAGGAGAAATAGATCATCTACATAAATTCAATTAATCCTCACATTACAATTTCAATCAATATTATTTAATGTTTGCTTTATAAATAGTCTTTGGAAAAACGTTTTAAAAACATTTGAGAACACACATACTCATACAAGATTAATTAGAAACAATGTTTTCCTTTAAAGGGTTGAATTCAGTTTTAGATGAATTTAAATCGATTCATTAGCAAAGCATTCGCTTTCAAAAGGGAAAAAAATGGTCCTTCAGAAACCAACATATTATAAATAACATTAGGTTTTATTTATTTGTAAAATTTAAATCGTTTTTCTTTCTTTTTTTCAATTTCACGGACATTTAATAGAAATTGCCTATTGTGATTGTAATATTCTTATGTATTTTGTAATGTTAACGATTACTAATTAATTTGTACTTTCTTTTATCTATATCTGAACCCTGTTATTCAATGGTGTGTCAAAGACCAAAAAATTCAAAATTGAGTTAAGCATGGAATATTGTTTCAAATGCTTTAATTAATAGTATTTTTTATGAAATATGTCCTAAAAAAATTTATTTTTAATGTAAAAGCATAAAATTATTTTTACAATATTTCAATGCAGGATTTTACATTTTTCAATAATGATTTATGTACTTAACATGTTGTTTCGTAATACTTAATTTGAAAAGAACAATTTTTCATTTATGCGTCAAGTGCAAGACATCGTAAACAACTATACGCTTGAGATATAAGGCTCAAACAGACAGAACGCGAAATTCGCGACGCTCAGGCTACGCGCGCATTTCGCGGCGAAAGGCGTTTTTGCTAAGCCACACAGGAAGCGTAATCTGGGCGTACGATCCGGTATTGAGTATATGTTTCAACAACCTTTATTTAATGAATTTATAAATATTTTATAAATAAAGTATTATATTACGAAAGAAATAGAATATCATTGCAAAATTAGATTTTATTTAAATCTTATTTTAGTACCCTAATGATAACTTCGATTAAATATTTTTCGAGGCTTGTAAATTAGAATAAGATAATACTATTCAATTACCTCGATTCGGACTTTTTACTAATCATAGATTGGCTTCCAACAAAAAACATATTTATTACAGTCTTATTAAATATAGACTATAATATAACTTTAATATAATATTATTTACTTTTATTTAGTTAGAGGCGAAAAAACAAGTGTTTTTAACTCTATAAGTTATTTCATTACTCATCTTGATAATTTCGCCTGTTCGCGCGAAAGAGTTGTAAATTTGTACAACTCGAAAAAGCTGTCGCGCGAAAGAGCGTTTACGCCGCGTAAGTTCGCCCTCTGTGTTACGTTGGCAACACTCTCATAAGAGAGAACATAGCAACATATGAAAAACAGTTGATATCATATAGAGAACCGTTGCAAGTCTTGTCGCTTATAATTATAAAATTTGTTTGGTTATTAATAAAACACGTTTATTAAAATAAAGTTTCTTTTATTTAACAATAACATAACATGGCGCAGTCGATGTAAAAAACAATTAAACTGAAAAAAAAAAAAAGAAAAGGAATAATTCCGAAAAGAAACAAGAAAATAGACGAAAAAGAAAAAAGAAAATGGACGCCAAACTGCCGGAATCATTGAAAATGGAAGGCAATGTTTTAAAAAATTGGAGTAAATTTAAACAAGAGTTTGAAATTTACATGGTGGCGACAGGAAAAAATGCAAAACCAGATGAAGTAAAAGTGGCAATTCTACTAAATATAATAGGACCTAAAGGAATTGAAATATTTAACAATTTCAAGATGGTAGAAACTGATACAAAAAATTATAGATCTTTGCCTATTGAAGGTATTGGTTTATCTCCGGCTCAAATATTGTTCAATAGACGAATCAAAAATAAACTTCCAATTTCAAAAGCGTTATTAATTCCTAGGGAAAACAATAACGAGGAAATAGGGAATGCTATAAAAAACAAACAGCTCTTGGCAAAGTCATACTATGATAGATCGGCTAAGGAAAGAGAGGAACTCAGGACAGATCAAAACATCACAATAAAGAATGGTAAAACATGGGAACCGGGAAAAGTGGTTTCTAAGGCCGACACACCAAGGTCTTATTATGTTAGAGACTCTAACAATAAGATTTTGAGGCGTAACTCGTCTTTCCTGAGACCCTCTTTGAATAAGCCACAAATCGCAGTCCCTATTGTTGAAGAGGATTGTGAAAGTAAACAAGAAGATACTGTTCCCGAAAAAGAACTTCCAAAAGGGATAGAACAGTACCTTCTCGTTTAAAAGATTATGTTCTTGGATAAAAAAGACTATGTAAAAAAAAAAAAAAAAAAAAAAGGGAGATGTTACGTTGGCAACACTCTCATAAGAGAGAACATAGCAACATATGAAAAACAGTTGATATCATATAGAGAACCGTTGCAAGTCTTGTCGCTTATAATTATAAAATTTGTTTGGTTATTAATAAAACACGTTTATTAAAATAAAGTTTCTTTTATTTAACAATAACATAACACTCTGTGTGACGGGGATGATACAGTCTTGCCTTATACAACATTTCGCGCCCTTTCGCGGCGTTGAAAAAACGCCAAGCGACGCGAATTTCGCGTTCTGTCTGTTTGAGCCTATATTGTTGCGTTTATGCCCTAAGTATTTTCAATTATGAACACCGGCATCGCTATTGTTTAGAGGTATTTAATATAAACTCAAGAAAATATTAATTTTATTTATTTCAAATTTATATATTCAATACACTATTACTATATTCCATTTGTTGAAATTTAATACAAGTATTTCATAACCTACAAAAATTATCAATAGTTAGATTATAATTCATTTTTTACTTTCTTTTAGCCTAATTCTATAATGTTTTCTATCTTTTTCTATGAACTATATATATATATATATATATATATATATATATATATATATATATATATATATAAAAATTTTCCAATTAACAATAAATTAATATCGTTTAATTGAGTTTTAACCAGTGTGATTTTAACAACCAATAAAAAGTTATTTACCAAATAATATTATATATATTTTTTTCCCTTAAATAAACAAAAATTTTTTTTTTTTTTTATATTAGGTTAGGTTAGGTTGAAGTGGCCGTAATATTAAGTCTATTTCATTATAATAACTTTGATTTACTGTTTCCAAGCTATTTATTCAGAAATTAATTGATGAGAAAATTTTGATATCACTTTGTATTTAATTTTAAAATATTAATACTATTTAAAATTGATGAATGTGATTTTGATAAAAAGTTTCTATGCTACTAGTATTAAATATAAAGAGACTTTGAAGCATTTTTGCAAATATAATTGGACTTAGAGAATTTTTCAATCATGGGTCAAGGGACTTTGAAGCATTGTTTACAAATATATATCGCACATTGAGAATTTTGTAAAAATAATTTTTTATATTTTATTTTTTTTTCTCTAAATTAGTCATATTTTTAGAGATTATTTATGAATATCTGCCATAATTACAGTATTTAGTTGCACAATTGACAAAAAAAATGAAATATAATCTAATAAAAACAATTTAAATCAGAAAAACTTTAATGTTGATTTTCTCAATACTCGATATTTGGTCTTTGACACACCATTGAATAACAGGGTTCATATGTAATATCGACGTTCTAATTAGCAAAGGCCATTTTTGTTTATTTTTCAGGAGAGCCAAAAACCATATCATTGTCATTGTTAGAGCCACTGTTAAACACTTTTCGTGCGGCAACTTTTTCAACTGAATTACGCTCTTACCCAGTTCAGGGCATAAAGAGAATGATATTTATTTTTCAACAGAAAATACAAAAAAAATGATTTTCGAAAAAAGTGGTGTTAGACACTTTTCTACTGAGAGCGTCGATATAAAACTTATATATAAAAGAGAAAGTATTGAATTCATGTCAAAAATTCGATTTCGAGATTATATACCTAGTACACCTTTTGAGGTCCCCTGAATCCAAAAATCTTGTGTGACTGGTCGCACAGCATACAACTTTCTCGTTTCGTATACGTAATCGAAAGTTGTGTTCTGTGCTTGTCACACCAGATTTTTTTGTGTCGACATATATTTAGTTTCCGCCGAGTATCTCAAGAACGAAATGAGCTAGGAAGTTGAAATTTTATATTTAGGTTAGGCACCCCTCTGGCACGTAAAACGAAGCTTTTGAACAAAATCGGCCAAAAAGTACTAGTACTTTACTGATGCACTTTTTCAGTTTTTTTCGATTTTCTCAAAATTGGATCTATTGATTTTGATTAAAATTCTCTGAAAGATATTTGATGTCTTTTAAATGACTGTTTTATTGATTTTCTTGAAATTGCCTTTAAAAGGAGGTGATTCCCTTTTAGCATGAATTTACGCCATTTTCACAATCATTTGAATGAATTTCAACTGAAATATCAAAAAAAAAAAATATTGTGTGACTAGCGCACAGCACACAACTTTGTCTTACCCTTCGGTAAGAGAAAGTTGTGCACCGTGCTGGGACATCATATTTTTTGTGTCGAGATATATTTAGTTTTCCATAGCACCTTAGTTTCAATCTTGACCACTTACATTTCATAAGTAAAAAGTAAAAAATCAAGTGATTCAAAATTTCCATAGGCTCTGTGTATTTTAAATGTTGACTGCTTGAAATAAACTATGGTTATTTTTCAAAATTATGTTCTCATATTTGGAGATTTTAAACACAATAGAGAATCCTAAATAAATACAAAATTTCATAAGAATTGGAAAAAAATTTTTTTTAATGTGTAAAAAGTTCCAAAGGGGGACCCCTTTTGAATCGAAATTAACAAGTAAATCCCTATAGGGTTTTAACATTAGCTCTATGGAAGGAAGAGCCTGAAAGTAAATATGAAAAAAACTGAATAATTATATCAGAAAAGTGTGTATACTTCAAAACAATTTCACAAAATATTACTGATATACTTTATAAAAGGGCATCTAAATAATAAGTGATTTACATATATGTACTTTTCATTCGATACCGGCAATCACGTACTCATATGAGTAAGATATCGAAAAAAGTATCGAATAAAAAAAGTACTAGTATCGAATCAAAAGCATCGATACTAGTAAGTATCGATATTTTTTTCGTGTCTCTATGTATATCAGATTTATATCTCCCTTCAAAATTTTAAAACATTTCATCCGAAAACCGATTTAGTTCATTTCACTATAGAAAAAAATTATTAAAGAAGATAAATCATTTATCTTATTTTTAATATTTCTAAAGAATAAATAGGAATATGAAAAGAGAGGAAGAAATTCGTTATCAAACAAAAGTATTTCAATTTACATAGATGAGATTTCACAATTCTCTCTATAAACACTCACTCACACATCCATCTTCTCAGATTTTATTTCTACTCATCGATTTTCATGTTTTCTCATCCCCGGGAAATTCTGATCCACCCTCTTGGTGATCCATGTCATTTGTCAAACCCCCCATTCTATTTCTTTATTTAAATATATTTATTCACTTTTTAAAAGTTGATTTCTGATCTTTCAGGTTTCCCCAAGGTTTTGTTGTTTTACTGTTTTATACAAATGTATATCTTTTTATATTTTCTTTATTCTAACCTTTTTTCTTTTCAATTTATAATGTCGAAACGTTAATTAAATCAGACCAAGTTTGGCAGACTGTAAACTTGATAACATTGATATGTCATATTTTTTTTTTCTTTTATGATAAATATTCCACAATTGACTGATGACAAGCAATTTCTTTTTAAATTTATTCATGTTAACTTCTTCCTTATTAGAAAATCAAATCCTTCCAAATTAAATGTTATTTTTATTAAAAAAAATGTTAATTATTTTTCGAATTGATGACTGTGTCCTTTGAAAGATAATTCAAAATGAATACCCTTCAAAATTTCCATTAAAATAATGTTTTTTTTTTTATTTGTTTAAGGTCTTTTTGGACATCTAAGGTCATTTAGACCCCCCCCCCTCCCTATTTATTTCAAATGATTGATAGCCAATTAAAATGAAATAATTTTTTCTCGTTTGGGACGGGAAGCGAACCCTAGGGTCCCCCTTAGACACAAGAATAAAATCTCTTGAAATATCGAAAAATACTTTAATAAAATAATCAAGATTAGTAAATTATTAAAGCGAATATCTCAAATAAATAAATGATGATAATGATAGAATAAAATCAGATTGTCACAAATGAATGAATTCTTCTCAAGTTTTTAAACCAGTTTTATTTTCAAATAAAATTCATTCCCTCATTGTTATTTGTTTGTTTGAAAATATAGACTGCAATCATTTTTTATACAGAACGGGGAAAAAATGTAATATTGATTGTACAAACACCCAACAATAAAAAAACCGATTAGAACAATAGTCTATTATTTTATTTATTTAAAGGAAAATATTCATTTTATACAAAATACAGCACGTAAAGACATTATGTTCAATTGAATCGCATTTCTAGGGGTATTTACCATTACAATTGTGTTAGTCCATTAGAAAGCGGCGAAGCGTTTTGAGACAGTGTATACTTAACGTATCGTTTGTTATATTAAAGAGGGGCTCGCCAATTGCGAATAGGATGTCTCAGCTGAAGAACCATTGTCCGCAATTAAGTCAGTTTTAACAAACATCCTTCTATCACATCCAATAACGAATCTAAACTTGAATACCGTATGGAATTTATATGGAGATCTGAATTTGACTTGAAAACAAAGATATGCAAAATATGGTTCAGAAAATCTCTATAGGATTATATTTCTATTGTTTCTTTGTAGTAATAATAGGAGGAAATGTTTGAGAAGCAAGTCTCCTTGAAATAGCAAAACAATTTGTTCCAAGTTATTAATGAATTTTATAATAAAAGTAAAAGGTTATTTGGAAATGGCTGGGCGAAATATCTACATAATAAGAAAATTTTCAAGAGGTAACAATTTCTTCCTTATTAATAATATTATTTAAATAAGATCTTATAAGATAATATTCTTCGAGATGTTTAAAGGAACAGATTTTGCTTAATTATACACTTTTAGCCTATGATCTCCCATTCAAGGCAAGAACAAATCGCGTTTCCCCGTTTATATACGCTAATGTCCGTCTGTCCGTACGGATACCAGGCAGTCCGATGATTTTATTTAAGCCGTTTTTCCGCAGGGCGGAAAATATTTAAAAAAAAAAGATAAAATGATATGAATTTTGTTTAAGAAATAACAAGTTTCGGTTTCGGTTACGGTTTCGACTGAAACTAAGATTGAGGCCGAAATTCGGTTTCGGTTTCGGTCGGACCCTAATTATTATTAATTTATAGTGATGAAACAAAAAATGAAACTTATAATTCTGAGTATTAAAATTATAGGATTGGTAGTAAAGAAGTGTTCTGTAGGACTTTTTTTTTTAATCACTCACACTTTTTTCCATTCACACACACATACACACAGTCTTTTCGGCAACTGAGGCCATATAAGACTTTAAACGATACTAGTATTTATAATATATATTTATTTGAGGTCCAGGCATTCAACAAATAAAGAAATACCAAATATTTTTTTTTTTTTTTTTTCTCAGAATGGTTCACAGGAAGAGAGGATGTCAGCCAAAAGGACAGCCTCTATAGAATAAAAATCTCAATTCAGAAGACGTTTCGGTTTTACTTAAATAAATCCATGATCAGTTCTCAAGAGATTATTGGCAATCTCAAGGGGTACGCCATCGAGATACAGAGTTGTTATATATAA
This sequence comes from Euborellia annulipes, assembly GCA_023213315.1. Taxonomy (NCBI): domain Eukaryota; kingdom Metazoa; phylum Arthropoda; class Insecta; order Dermaptera; family Anisolabididae; genus Euborellia; species Euborellia annulipes. Next base: position 7,258 of record JAKCPI010012813.1, on the reverse strand, counting down.
ACATATACAAAATTATATAAAAATACCATATTTGCATATCGGATGTCATGCTCATCAGTAAACAAGGCCAAGTCTCAAATGTATAAATATCTCTTAAGAACTGATAATGGATTTATTTAAGTAAAACCGAAACGTCTTCTGAATTGAGATTTTTATTCGAAAGAGCCTTTCCTTTTGGCTGACATCCTCTCTTCATGTGAATCATTCTAAATTTTTTTTCTTATGAAACGTTGATTGACTTTAATAAAATGCTGGTTTGAGAATAATAGGTAGTAAATTCAAAATCAATTTAGCTAACTAAAAATAGGTACAAATAAAAATAAAATAATTTTTTTACTCTATATAGCAAATAATATATGAGGATTATTAACTTAATCCCCACCACCAAAGAGATGATATATAGTTATTATCGTTAAGTGATTTTCGATAAAATCAATCTTATAAACCATAAGTATATCAAATTATATTATCCCTTTATTGTAGTAAGCCTATAGAATGAACCGTATGAAAGAAATTGTTGAGAACAATAAAAGATTGAATTTCTTTTGAAAAAGATAGATAACCAAAAAAATTTTAATTTACTAGTTGAAAAGTTTAATTAAAGAGAAATTTAATAAATCATCTAAAGTAGAGTGAGTAGAATAAAAAATGTAATTAAGTTTTTAATAAAAAGACAAATCTAAATAGTATATATAAAATAGTACTTATATAGTCGAATAAACTTTAAAGAATTTAATAATTATTTTTTCTTTTTTTTTTCATCTTAAGTAACATAATGAATAACTAAGTTTGACCCGGAAATAATTAGAAGTTTGCATGTGTTAGACAGAATTAAAACACAATTTGGCTATTTAAAGAACACAATTTAATATTTATTAACTAAAATGACCGAAAACATTTCAAAATCCGGGAGTCGAATATCGGATGAGCCGATTTGTACCCTACAGGGGATCTCAAAACATGTATATCCATCAAAATCTCGACATCGAATTTAGTCTCTATAAACATAAAATTGTTTATCTTATCATCATTACTATAAGCTTATATAAAGAGCTAGCTATTCACTTCCGGTGTATGATGTATGTACGACAAAGAGGGAAATTTAAAATTTCCAAACAGTGAGCAAGAATAAATTTGATGCATTTTCTCACCTAAGGCAAAGGTGGGGCAGCCACCTGGCTAGCGACGGGCTTTGCCGCTGGCAATATCGCTTGCTGAGAATCATAGAGGCGAAAATCAGAAATTCAACAATTCGAGAAAAGGAACCACTTTTATTTTAAAGAATACCAAATCAGAAGAATATCTATTTTAACGTAAAATTGATAAACGGGAAGCCATCTTGTAAGCTCGTAGAGTTCAGCCCAGCCTACGCTAGAGTCCCTGTATATCAGAGTCTGGCCATACGAGCGACCGTTAGAATTGTCGGCCATCTTTCTTCCGACCGCTTCATTGAATACATGGAGAAAAAATGATTTTTTTTTGTTAATTAATTATATAATAATTTTATTCAAAAAAAAACTTATAGAAACAGAAGCTAATATTTTAATGATTATTTATATACTAAAAAAAAGTAAGTAAAACTACTCAAAATAATTTATTTAATGAAAAAACATTTGAATTTGACATTTCCCAATCTGTCATTTTTCACTTTCTCATAGATATATATGTAATATTTATTTCTAAAATAAAGTAAATAATCTCAAGAATATTATTTAAATGAATGAATTATTTTTCCTTTACTTTTTCTTTTAAAATATACATTTGGAATTTATAAATTAGGCCTACTCTATATGTGAAAAATTTGATAAGAGCTTTGACTTTATCACGGACAATTTTAAAAAGTAATACTTACAAAGGCCCTAGGGGTATAAGAATGGTGAAAATGCCCTTGGAACATATTTCAATGATACATAGAGGGTTTGTAGGTACTAATAAAATAATAAGATGCTGAAAGTTTCAGATCGCTATCTCAAATGGTTTTTGAGAAAAACCAAAATATGTAAAAATCAGAAAAACATTTTTTCTCAGGAACGGCTGAATCGATTGATTTGAATTTTTGATATGTTTTGGGGGCTGATGGTACCTTCTAGGGAAAAAATCAAGACCTATATCGGATCATGACATCCTTGAAAAAAATGGCATTTTTTGTTTAATTTTAATTTTTAACCATGATACAATTTTGGCACAAAAATGAAACAATTTTTTTGAAATCCTCATTGAATTTCCTGTAAGTTCATAAGTTCATAAATTCATAAAAAAAGGTACGCCATAGTAGAAAAAAATAAAAAGCATTTATTACTCAAATATTGACTTTATATGTTTTGTGCTTTAATCTTGTTTTTTATTGCTTAAGCTTACACATATATTTTCATTTTATTCAAAATAACCAGTTTATATTCATAACATCAAAATTTTTTGCCTAAATCAAAAGTTAAAATTTTTAAATATCTATAATCATTAACTATAATGCTATAAGATAAAAACAGTTTTTGATTCATGAATAATAAAAATAAAAACTAATATCAAAAAGATAAATCTACTATATAAATTACTCAGGGGCGTATATAAGGAGGGGGGGGGCGAGGGGGCCCGCCCCCCGAAATTTTTTTTTTTATATTCAATAAAACATCTATACACTTTGTTATTAATATGGCGAGAGCGTACTTGAGCTTTAAGTATGATAGTATGGTCTTTTACATATTGGATAGTAATTTCAGGGGGTTATATAGAAATTTTTTTAGGGGGGGCCTGAACTCAAAAATTTTTCTGCTAAAAATTTTTTTTTTAAGAAACGAAATTTTTTTTTCACACGAAATTTTTTGCGGAACCAAAGTTTTCCATCCTGCGAAAAAATTTGTTGCGCTGATGTCTGTATATCACTATATATGTATATGTGTTTGGGAAATTTCGGGGGGGGCGGGCCCCCTCGCCCCCCCCCCCCCCTCCTTATATACGCCCCTGAGTAATTTATATAGTAGATTTATCTTTTTGATATTAGTTTTTATTTTTATTATTCATGAATCAAAAACTGTTTTTATCTTATAGCATTATAGTTAATGATTATAGATATTTAAAAATTTTAACTTTTGATTTAGGCAAAAAATTTTGATGTTATGAATATAAACTGGTTATTTTGAATAAAATGAAAATATATGTGTAAGCTTAAGCAATAAAAAACAAGATTAAAGCACAAAACATATAAAGTCAATATTTGAGTAATAAATGCTTTTTATTTTTTTCTACTATGGCGTACCTTTTTTTATGAATTTATGAACTTATGAACTTACAGGAAATTCAATGAGGATTTCAAAAAAATTGTTTCATTTTTGTGCCAAAATTGTATCATGGTTAAAAATTAAAATTAAACAAAAAATGCCATTTTTTTCAAGGATGTCATGATCCGATATAGGTCTTGATTTTTTCCCTAGAAGGTACCATCAGCCCCCAAAACATATCAAAAATTCAAATCAATCGATTCAGCCGTTCCTGAGAAAAAAATGTTTTTCTGATTTTTACATATTTTGGTTTTTCTCAAAAACCATTTGAGATAGCGATCTGAAACTTTCAGCATCTTATTATTTTATTAGTACCTACAAATCCTCTATGTATCATTGAAATATGTTCCAAGGGCATTTTCACCATTCCTATACCCCTAGGGCCTTTGATTTGTAAATATATAATGGTAAACAAAAACGGAATGCACTTTTAAATTACCGAAAGTAAGAAAAAATTGTGTGCTGAGCGACCAGTTACACCAGATTACTCCCCCCCCCGAGAAACTCATCTGGGCCCGCTCTTGATCACGGACATAAATATAGTGTGCCCAGACGTTCTCTTTTTGATCTAAAAATATGTGTCGGGTATCTTTTCTCAAATTTGGTATTTTGTTTTTCATTTTTCTGCCTCAGTATGTTAGGATCGGGCAAATGGGCAGTGCGGGATTTAAAAGCCGCCTCCCCGTGAGGTCCTGCCACCTAGTGGAAATTTTAAGAAGATTTTGACAGTTCCAAACTATGATCAAGAAGCTAAGATTTTATTAATATTTTACTGTTTCACAATTTTAACTATTTTTAAACTTTACTTAATAAAAGAAGAAAGAAGAAATATGAGAGTGGAGACGTAGTAGCCACAAGCAAGATGCAATTTGCCTATCTCTCCAAGTTGAAAGCCAAGCCTTTAGGCTCGTACAAGACTATAGCCGTAACTTACCCTATGATAAGTACGAAGCTGAACGAGATGAAAGGGATGAGGGTCCCAACTCAACAACTATCAAATCATTTTATTTTACACATACTGACATCCCGTTTGGTCATCTTCAGTTCATCAAATTATATTTTTGTACTGAAGATGACCAGGTGTGAAAAAAATGTATTTGCAAAATAAAATTATGTTAGAGAGGTCAATCAGAACTGATATTTTAATATAAATTACTTATATAAATTTTGTTATTTAAAAATTTCACTTAAGTAATGAGGAACTAAACATATTTTGGAGAATTTAATATAGAGGCTACTGTACTTTCATTTAGGATTTCGATTAGAAATGTGCAAACTACTCATGGAATTGACAGTAAAAGTATAAATTCAGAGCAAAAAATAGAATTTGTGGTGTATGATGAAGGAATAACCTAAAAGCCGACCAACTATCATTTTGAATATTTCTCACTCTTGGGAAAATTGAAAATATTCCGAAATGTCTTTGTTATGTGATAAAACCGAAAGTAAGAAAAAATTGTGTGCTGAGCGACCAGTTACACCAGATTACTCCCCCCCCCCCCGAGAAACTCATCTGGGCCCGCTCTTGATCACGGACATAAATATAGTGTGCCCAGACGTTCTCTTTTTGATCTAAAAATATGTGTCGGGTATCTTTTCTCAAATTTGGTATTTTGTTTTTCATTTTTCTGCCTCAGTATGTTAGGATCGGGCAAATGGGCAGTGCGGGATTTAAAAGCCGCCTCCCCCCCCCCCCTTAAGGCTGATATTGAAATTTTTTTTATTATATAATATCTCTGAGTTCAAATTTTGTATAAATTATAATTTTTTAATAATAAAGAAAATTCTTAAAAGATTTCATTTTTTTTGCAATGAGTTAATTACTAACGTTATTTATATTTGTTTTATTCTTTTTTTAAATCGATTATTTTCTTAGAAAACTCTATTTTATAATTAGGAAAATAAACTGTAAGCTAAATACATATCAAGAGTCGCAGGAGCGACTCGTCGCCGAGCAAGTAAAAAGCAAAAGAAAGCAAAGAAACTCTTAATACTACCATTTAGTTGATATTCCAATAGATTTCAATGGCCCATTGCATTTAGATGGACGAGTCGTCCCTAGACTATATTATCAAGAATGATTTTAAATCCTTAATAAAAGATAGGGACGTGAAAAAATTTTTTTGAGAAACTTTTCTCTTTCTGGGCGAATATCTCAAAAAGTTTTTAAGATATCGGAGCCAAATTTTTTTTCTATTAAACTAGAATAAATAAGGATTATTTTGAGCACGAATTCAAAAAAAAATTCCAGTGCCAAACAGAATGGCAGAGGCTCAAAGTTGAGATTTTGCCGATTTCGGAAGGTCAAAAGTTAGTCTCTTATTTTTCCTTTTTTTTTTTTTTTTTTCTTTTTTTTTCTTTTTTTTTTCATTCTTTTCTTCAATTTTCAAATTTTTAGACAAAGCTACAGGTTTCCCTGCTGGACCGATTAGGATGAAATTTAAAATACAAATAGATACTATCAAAAACCCGATACCTTTGATATAAAATTTCATTTTGGATCAAAAGTGACTTTTTGAGAGGTATTCAAAATTTCAAATTTGTCCTATCTTTAACATGGCGAAAAGACAATTCTAACTATTTTGCTCCCTGATGACGTCATCTAGGAACATATCTATTAATATTAGTAATTTTCATCCCTAATGGAACAAAAATTTTTTAGGATAAATCCATTCAGATAGAAATAGATTAACGTGATAAGAAGGAGTGCTACCAACATAAAATAAATAAAAAACCTAAAATTTTATAAAATTTAGGGAAATCCTATGTTTATGGTTTCGAATGGATACCAAACGATGTATTTACATTCTACCAACATAACAAAAATAAATAACCTAAAATTTTATAAAATTTGGTGAAATCCTATGTTTATCGTTTCGAATGAATACCAAACGAAGTATTTACAATCTACCAACATAACAAATATAAAAAACCTAAAATTTTATAAAATTTGGTGAAATCCTATGTTTATCGTTTCGAATGGATACCAAACGATGTATTTACATTCTACCAACATAACAAAAATAAAAATCCTAAAATTTTATAAAATTTGGTGAAATCCTATGTTTATCGTTTCGAATGAATACCAAACGAAGTATTTACAATCTACCAACATAACAAATATAAAAAACCTAAAATTTTATAAAATTTGGTGAAATCCTATGTTTATCGTTTCGAATGGATACCAAACGATGTATTTACATTCTACCAACATAACAAAAATAAAAATCCTAAAATTTTATAAAATTTGGTGAAATCCTATGTTTATCGTTTCGAATGAATACCAAACGAAGTATTTACAATCTACCAACATAACAAATATAAAAAACCTAAAATTTTATAAAATTTGGTGAAATCCTATGTTTATCGTTTCGAATGGATACCAAACGAAGTATTTACAATCTACCAACATAACAAAAATAAAAAACCTAAAATTTTATAAAATTTGGTGAAATCCTATGTTTATCGTTTCGAATAGATATCACACGATGTATTTACATCCTACCAACATAACAAAAATAAAAAACCTAAAATTTTATAAAATTTGGTGAAATCCTATGTTTATCGTTTCGAATGGATACCAAACGATGTATTTACATCCTACCAACATAACAAAAATAAAAATCCTAAAATTGTATAAAATTTGGTGAAATCCTATGTTTATCGTTTCGAATGAATACCAAACGATGTATTTACATCCTACCAACATAACAAAAATAAAAATCCTAAAATTTTATAAAATTTGGTGAAATCCTATGTTTATCGTTTCGAATAGATACCACACGATGTATTTACATCCTACCAACATAACAAAAATAAAAATCCTAAAATTTTATAAAATTTGGTGAAATCCTATGTTTATCGTTTCGAATGGATACCAAACGATGTATTTACATTCTACCAACATAACAAAAATAAAAATCCTAAAATTTTATAAAATTTGGTGAAATCCTATGTTTATCGTTTCGAATAGATACCACACG